>SRPT01000528.1:0-22059 GCA_018360205.1 Claviceps digitariae | reverse complement strand
GGAAACTTACTAATAAATACTACTAATACTAACTTAATAGTAAGGCTTTTAAAAGGTTTAAATTCTTATTAAAGGATAACCTTAACTTTAATTATAAAATTATTATTAATATCCTATAAATTAATAAATAACCTATTCTTTATATTATTAATATTACTATAGCTTTCTAAGCTACTTACTTCCTTAACTAAAGAAGGTAGAAAGTATATAATATATAAAACGCTCTTAAAGAATGCTAAATTAATACCTATTTAGGCCCCTTAGATTAAATTACTAGTAACGCTAAAAAGAACTTTATTTCTATTAAATTTAAGTATTTAGCATACCTCTTAGCAATTAATACTAATAAAGTTCTAGTAAAAGCATACTATAGTATTAATAAAATAGAGAGATACTACCTTCCCTTAAGATAAGTATATAATATTATTAAGGAGAAGGTTAATAATATACTAACTGCTAATTAATAGCTTTAAATAGTAGTAAAAGCAGTTAATAATTTAGTAGGCCTTAATAGCTTTATACTAATACTGCTAATCTTTAGTGTATACCCTTATATAATAATAGAGTTACTACTAAGCCTATTAGTAGCTTAGAGAGCAGTAGTACTATAATAAGCCACTAAGGAAGCCTAAAAATACCTTATAAAACACTAATTCTAGAAAGCTATAGGTACTTAAAACAGACCTAACACTACACTAGTTTACTAGCTTCTACTGCAGTTTAATATATATATATAGTAAGAGAAAGGAGGCTAGTATAGCCTTTATAAGCTCCTAGCTACTATAAGGGAGACCTATACTATAGATATACTAAATAGCCCTATTAATTTCTATAGTACTATTATTAAGCCCTATAAAACACTTACTAATAATACCTAAGCACTAAAGTTAGTAGGTATTATTAAGGATAACCTTTTAGTTAAGAAACTAAAGGGTAAAGCCTTAATAATAAAAATAACTATAGTAGTTACTACTAAAGGTAAACTATTAGGTTTTTACCTAAAGGGCAAAACTTTAGTAATAAGGCTAACTACTTTAGGGGCTATTAAAGCCCTAAGGAAATAAAGCTACTTAAGGAAGTATTCTATAGTAGCACTTACTATAAAGATATAAAGGGTTAACCTTAATTATAAAAATAGGGAGAAAGAAGGAGAAAGATAAGGAATAAAATAGAAAAAAGAAAATAGTTTAACTTTATTAGAAAAAGGGAAAGCTAAACTTAGTTTCTTTCTTAAGGATAATAATAAGGGTTTTAACCTAAATTATTAGTATTAAGGGATAAGACTAGAAAGAGAAGAATATTTAACTCCCCTAAGAAGAGAAAAAGGTAATATTATAGGAGAAGTAGAAATACTTAATGTTAGTCTCTTTATTAAGAATAATAATAAGGGTTTTTACTTAAGTTATCTCTATTAATAAATAGAACTAAAAAGAGAAGGTAAATAGAAGGAGTATAAATTAAAGGTTAAAACTAAGCTTAGCTCCCTAGAGGTAGATAATAAGGAGGGTTTTTACTTAAATTATTACTATTATAGTAAGAGACTAGGGAATAATAAAGGGAGGAAGGATATTAGCCTTAATAATAGGGATAATAATAAAGGTTTTTATTTAAATTATTACCTTTAAGAGAAGGGACTAAAAAGAGAAGGGGGTATAATTATAGGGAATAGTAATCCTATCTTTAAATAGCTTATACTAGGTAATTTTAATAGCTATTATTAGATTTATTCTAAGTATAGATAAGGGATAACTAAACCTATAATATAAGGAGGGGTAGATAATAATAGTAAAATTAGCTAACCTAAGTAGGATAATAATAAGGGTTTTAACCTAATTTATTACTAATAAGGGATAGAACTAAAAAGAGGAGGAGAACTAATAATAGCTAGCTTAAACTACAATAGATATACTGCTTATAATAATATATTTTTAAGAGAAGGGCGGCTAAGATCTTATAGAATATAGAAAGAATAAGGAAAGGGCACTTATATAAGAGGAAGTGTATTTTTATTAATAAAAAAGAAAGAAGACTTTTAAATTATAGTTACCCTTAAAAAAGAAGGTAAAATTACTACTAAGGGTATGCCTTTTAAAGCCTTTAATAAGAAAGAAATTAACATATTACTAGCAAAAGGTATATTTAAATTTATAGAGTTTAACCCTAAAAAACATAGAAACTAATGCCTCTTTTACTTATAAATAGTCTAAAAAGTTAAAGGTAAGGGAACCTCTTTACTATATAAGAAATTATATTTTATAATCTAAGGCTATAGTAATTAAGAGAAGGAAATAATTCTTATATAGGCACCTATAATTTAATAGGCTAGCTAATAACTTATTATAGCACTAGCCTTATTACTTATAAAAGAGAAAATTTTCCTCTAGCTAAGAGATATTACCTAAGCGTATATATAATTATAGATAAACCTTAGCTAGCTTATTATTATAAAGCTCCTATAATAAATTAAACACCTTTATTCTAAAAATATAATAATAAAGGTAATTAAGCCTTTATATAGCATTATAAAGGCAGGAATACACTAGTAAGTAATATACTTTAACTACTATAAAGAAATATTAAAGATAGTTACTTCTAGCTATAACCTATGCTTTCTAATTACCTCTAAAGATAATAATAACTTTAGGCTTATTAAAATATAAATAGATAATACCCTTAGCCTTAGTAATATAAGGTTCTTTAATAAAAAAGAAGAAGAGCTTTAGAGAGTAGGTTTTATAGTTAAACTAAAGTATATATTAAGTGCTAAGGACCCCCTTATCTTTAATAGCTATATCCTAATAGACTATAGCAATAGTATAGTTAAGCTAAACTAAAAAAGCTAAAGCAAAAAGCTTATAATAGTGGAAATTAAGGATAAAATAATTATAAAGGACTAATATATTTAATAATAAGCTCTTAGAGTATATATCTTAAGTGTGTGCTAACTAAAGGCACTTTTTAACCTCTTTATAGTAGTATAATATTAAAACCCTAACTAAACTAATATAAATAAGCTTAATAAAAGAATAAGTTAGTAAATTAAGAATTCTAACTAAAGGATTCACTATATCCTACTTAACCTTTAATTAGTAGCATTATATATATTTATAGATAGGTCTTTTATAAATAATAAAGACCTAAGCTCCTAAATTAGATTTATAATTATCCTAGGTAATAAGGTAAAAAGTAGTGTTAATATAGAATTTAAGCTTTAAAGAAATATTATTATATATAGCTTAATAAAGAGTAAGAGAGTTATAAAGAGTGCTCTTACCTCTAAACTATATAGAATAGTCTAGGGCATAGATATAGCATACGCACTAGGAGTTACTCTAAATATAATTATAAAGAAGCTATAAAAAGTATACATTTTAATAATAATCTATATAGACTCTTTTTCCCTATATAAATACCTTATAAAGCTAGGAATAATAAAAGAAAAATGGCTTATAATTAATATTATAGCCCTTTAATAATTATATAAGCATTATAAGCTTATAGAAATTTAATAAATTAATAGGAATAATAATATTGCGGATATAATAATAAAGGTAACGCTAAATAAGGCTTTTAAAAGCTTTATTAATAATAATAAGATAAGAATTTAGGTAGAAGAATAGGTAAAGAGGGAAGTAGCTAATTAATAGGAATTAGTTGCAATAAATAAGGCTATAGAGGCTAAAGAATTTTTGTATAATTAACTTAGTATAAAGCTAGCTAATTAGGGACATTCTTTTTAATTAAGGGATCTATATATATTAATAATAACACTCTCTATTTTTTATGCATTTTTTTAGCCACTCTTTAGGCAATTCCTCTTTATTAAAAAAGAGAGAATTTGTAAGTATTAAAATTACCCTTAATAGCATAACCTTAGTAGAACAGCATAACCTTAGGAAGGCCTAATTTATAGATACTAATTAGGCGCATTACGTAATCGGACCTACTGACCCTAATGCTAGTGGAAAACTCTGCATATAACGCTACCTTCCTTAGTTTAGCTTTTTAGCTTTATTATTATTAACACTAATATATTGTATTTATAACCCTTTTTGCACTAGTGCTTTATTTATCCTTTTATAACCTTTCTAAGGTTATACTAACACTATTATTAGTTATATTTAGTATACTAATAAACTAAAATTTAATTAGCTAAGGCTATTCTAAAAACTATTAGTATACTTAAACTATAGAGTTTAGTTATAATAAACTATTTAAAACTAATTACTTTAATAGTAATAAATAAGGATTTATATATATTAGTAATAGTTAATTATATAATTAGATTTACTATAGCCTAGTCTTATTTAAAGGTAATAAAAGATATAGTAATAAAGGCTTAAAATTAGAGTTAAAGTTTAATTTTTAATTAGCTAAAGGGTATTTATTATAATAATAAATTACACTTTAAAAATCTTAACTTTAAGTCTATAGTAAAGAAATATAGGACTTATATTATATATAGTTTAATTTTTTACCCTTTTTTAACTAGTTTAGCTAAGAAAAATATAAGATTAGTAAAGAATTAACTAATAAAATAAGGCACTAAATAAAATAGAGTTTTATTAAATTTATAGAATTAAGCACTTCTAAACATTATAGTTATATTAAATAACTAATTTATAATAAAAATAGGGACTACTTTAGCTAAGGTAATATTTAAATTTAAGCTATTTTTATATTATTAAGGTATTAAAGAAATAGAAGAAAGAGATATAAATAAATTTATATTTAACTTAAACCTAGCTTAAGAACTCTTATTATAAAGATAAAATACTAAAGAGAAACTTAAATAAAATATTATAAATTAAAAAGAAAAGGGAGTTTAGCTTAATAATAACTAAACTTAAACCTTTTAAGTTAATAGCTTAGTTTAGAAAAAAATAAATAAAAAGGGTAAGCTAAAAAGTAAATTCTATAAAATATAAAGGAATTTATTTAAGATTATTTTTTAAGTCTTTTTAGTATTATATAAGGTAGAATTAGTAATTAAAGGTTTAACTAAAAAAATTTATATAAACTATTTAAAATAGTATATTAAGTATTTAAAATAACTCTAATTATTAAGATTAAATACTTAGAATTTAGTAAACTAGGGAATAAAAAAAAAGATAGACTTAAAAGTAATAGAAGTAATTAATAATATTAAGGTTCTTTTTACTTAGCTATTATTTTCTTAGTTAATTAAACTAAATAGTATTATAGTTAATACTACTATTTATTCCTTAGTAGTCTATTAGGGGCAGGTCTAACCTAGGACCTGCCTAGTGGGGTTAGAGTAGTATAAGGTCTGTAGTAATTAGTTAGACGAATCTTAGCTAATATAACATCATTACAACCCCCAGTCCGACTGGCCACTTTTCAGGTCCCGCCTTTCAGCTGTCAAGGCCGGTCGCATCTGTCTCCAATTTTTTTTGCCCTTTCCCCCATAATGCCGGTTTTCGCCAGGTGCTGTTGCTGGTGGAAATTTTGCCGACAGCTCACACACTGTATCACCCATTCTTAATCCGCGATAATGGGCAAGAAAAGCTTCAGGGTGAGTGGTTCGCATCAATTGGCATGCTGTCGTACTTTGTGGCTACTTGCTAAACCCTCAATTGTCAAACGTGTAGGGAAAAGGTCGACGTGGTGGCGGCGGCGGTGGTCGTGGAAATTCGTCGACGGCCAACGGCGGCGGATGGCGCGATTATGCTCCGTTTGACAAGAACAACGAGAAGCTTGAGAACTACTACAACTCGTTGCTTCAGCTCTCCGAGGAGGAGCAGAAGCAGTACTGGGAATATTTGAGGCGAGAGCTGCCGAACAGCTTTCGATTCACCGGGTCTCGAGGGTGCGTCTGATACTAATTCACCATTCATCCTCAGTCATCCTCGTCCTCCCTTTTCGTTCAGCTCCTTCCTGTCGCTGCTGGCGCTTCAGTGTGCTAATTAATGTCAATTTCTTCTCCAGTCATGCCCTGTCAGTCAAACGACTCCTCCAGACACGCTACATCCCCGAGATATCCAAGATTGAGCATCAGGATGGACGACCTGTGGAAGCACCAAAGCCCGTGGCTTGGTACCCAGACGAGCTTGCCTGGTGGATGACGACGCCCAAGAACGTTGTGCGCAAGTTCCCCCCCTTCTCGGCTTTCCAGAAATTCCTCGTCTCGGAGACGACGGTTGGCAACATTAGCCGGCAGGAAGTGGTGAGCATGATTCCGCCTTGCCTGATGGATCTGCGACCTGGAATGGTGGTGCTGGACATGTGCGCTGCTCCTGGAAGCAAGTCAGCACAGCTCATCGAGATGATCCACCGAGGCGAGGAAGCTCGCGTGCGCAAGGTGCTGCGCAAGTTTGCCAAGGAAGATGGCTTGGATCTCGGAGACGAGACACAGGACGAGATTGACGCCGATTTGGAAGCGGATCCTTCTGACCAGGGCCGCGCCACTGGCCTGCTGATCGCAAACGACTCGGATTACAAGCGCGGACACATGCTGGTCCATCAGCTCAAGCGACTGTCGTCCCCGAATCTGATTGTGACCAACCACGATGCCACGCAGTTCCCATCTCTCAAGCTCCCCTCGACCGATCCCAACGCGAAGCCAACCTATCTCAAGTTTGACCGCATCTTGGCTGACGTCCCCTGCTCAGGCGACGGCACCCTGCGAAAGAACGCCAATCTCTGGAAGGACTGGCAGCCCGGCAATGCTCTGGGTCTGCACGCGACGCAAATCAGAATTCTCGTCCGGGCTCTCCAGCTGCTCAAGGTCGGCGGCAGAGTCGTCTACTCGACCTGCAGCATGAACCCCGTCGAGAACGAGTCAGTCGTTGCGTCTGCCATTGAGCGATGCGGAGGCGCCAGCAACGTCGAGATTGTGGACTGCAGCGATCAGCTGCCGAATCTGATCAGACGGCCCGGCATGCGAAAGTGGAAGATTATGGACAAGGCTCACCGCATCTGGGACACATGGGAGGAGGTCGACAAGTTTGCCCAAGAGGAGAACGAGGGTGTGGTCCCCGGACGTGTCTCCCAGAGCATGTTTCCCAAGCTGGAAGGCACGGAATGCTACGACCTCCCCCTGGAGCGCTGCATGCGCGTTTATCCTCATCTGCAGGACACTGGCGGCTTCTTCATCACGGTGCTGGAAAAGAAGACGGACTTTAAGGCCAAGAATGAGAATGCTCCCAAGACAGCCACCGCAACGGCGAATGCAGCAGCTGCTGCCGCCGCCACCACGACCACCACCATCACGGGCTCCCTTGCCGGCGATGGAGCGGCAGGAGAGGCTGCGACCGATGCCGAGGCCGACTCCGAGACCAAGCCCAAGGGAGAGGACGCTCATGAAGCAAAGGAAGCCGCAACCGACGCCACCAAGCGGGCACTGGACAAAGATGATGACGATGCCGAGCAGCAGGCGTCCAAGAAGGCCAAGACTGACGAAGCTGCCTCGGCCGCTGCCACGCCCGCACCGCTCATCCAGTCCGCCGCCGCCAACACAGCCGCGAGCAAGCCCAAAAAATCTGGTCCCCCCGAAGAGCCCTTCAAGTACCTCGATCCCTCGCACCCCGTCATCGTCAACATCAAGCAATTCTACAACCTCTCGCCACGCTTCCCCGACAACCGCTACATGGTGCGCAACGAGCTCGGCGAGCCCGCCAAAGCCATCTACTACACCACCGCCCTGATCCGCGACATCCTGACCGAAAACGAAGGCCGCGGCGTGCGCTTCGTCCACGGCGGCGTCCGCATGTACATGAAGCAGGACGCCCCCTCCGCCGACGTCTGCCGCTGGCGCATCCAGTCCGAAGGCCTGCCCATCGTGCAAGGCTACGTCGGCGAATCCCGCATCGTGCGCCTCCGCAAAAAAGAAACCCTCCGCCGCCTGCTCATCGAAATGTTCCCGCGCATCTCGGGCGACGACTGGCAAAACTTTGACGAGATCGGCCCGCGCGTCCGCGACGTCGGCATGGGGTGCTGCGTCCTGCGCATCGAGCCCCAGACCAACCCCCTCGACGGCACCCCCCTAGACCCGGACTTTACAGAAAAAATGGCCCTGCCCCTGTGGAAGAGCATCCACTCGCTCAATCTGATGCTCCCCAAGGAGGACCGCGCAGCCATGCTCCTCCGCGTCTTCAACGACACCACCCCCCTCATCAACAACACCCTCAACAAGCAAAAGGACCAGAAGAAGGACCAGCCTCCCCAGGCCGATGACCAAAAAGAGACCCAAACAGACGGCCCATCTGAGGGCATAGAAGTCGACGCCATGGATGTAGAAGATATGCCGTCCCCCGATGAGGCCTAGCATGCTCTGACTGGTGTTTTTCCTCCCATCATTGTTATCGTTATTTTCATATATATATCTTGGCAGTGAGCCGAGCGCCCGTGTGTGTGCAGGACATGTATTGGAACTTGGTTTAGACAAAACAAGAAAAGAAGAGGTTCAAATAAGAGCGGGGCAGGTCTACAAAAAACTGGGTTATGTATTTATGCTGAAATGGAGATTTTTTTTTTCACGTCTTTTTGCAGTATAATGTTATTGGGGTATAAGAACATGGTCTCCATTACCTTTGTTGGTGAGCATGTCAATGTAAACGTACATGGGAATGGACGATACAAGTGTGATTCAACACGAGGGTATACATGTTCGTGTTCTTTCTGAGAATCAAGTGCAGTCATGAAAATATGACAACACATGATACAGATATCATTAATATACAATAAGTGGTACAATGTCCACACCCCATTCATCCCGGTCTCACCGACTCAATCACTCATCCAGCAGTCCCACCGTCCAATGCACAATTCTATCAACACCCTGGCCGTGAATGGCACTCACAGGAATAGCCATACACTTTTTGGTCCACGCTCCGTCCACACCGCTCGGATGCCTCACCTTGCCCGTCGTGATCTCATCCAGGTACGTCTGCAATTCGTGAAAATTGGCCTCCGTGTCGGGTAGGTCTCCCTTGGTGGCCACCACGAACCACGGCTTGCCTGTAATGTGCAGGCCGGATTGGGAATCATTTTCTGCATAGGGCGTGGGGCTCGCGTACTCGGCGGCGTTGGTGAGGTCGATGGTACCGCCGCCACGAGTAAAGGTGTCGGCAGCAGAGTCCCATTCGATGCGAGACTCGAGCTCGCGATCGCGTTCTTCTTCGTCACGCATCTGTGCGTAGAGCCCGACTTCGCGCCAGAGAGCATTGAGCGCTGTCACGGCATTGCCGGCGGATAAATCGATGACGAAGGCTAGCACACCGGCGCGCTCAACGTGGCGGAGAAAGGCGATGCCGAGGCCACGGTCGAGATGGGCGCCTTCAATGAGACCGGGGATGTCGGCGACGGTGAATCTCGTTCTGGGATCGACGTGAGCTTCTGAAGACATGTCGTGGGCGGCATTTAGGGGGGGGTTGGGTTTGTGATTTCGTCGGATCATGGTAGGCTGGCCCGTGTATTTATCCAGCACCACGGTGCCGATATTTGGCTGCAGTGTCGTGAATGCCCAGCTGCCTACTCTAGTGCGGCTGTTTGTCAGGGCACGCAGCAAGGTACTCTTGCCTGCGTTGGGGAGACCAACGAGACCTACGTCGGCGAGGAGCTTCAGCTCGAGAGTAATCTTGATGGATACGGCCTCTTCGCCCTTTGTGGCAAACTTTGGTTTGGGATGTTGCCGAGAAGTGAAATGAGGATTACCCAGTCCGCCGACACCTCCCACAGCGAGAAGGATAGGACGAGGAGTCGGCCGCAACAGGTCGAGATAAATTGGCGACGGCGGCTGATGGAGGAGCGGTTGGCGTCGAGGCAGGCGTGGAAAGGATGTGCTCCTCATTTCTGACTTGGACATTCCCGGGTACAGGAGCCATTTGTGCAGCGATGGATCGTCGAGTTCTAGCTCTGTATCGTCATCCTGCTCCTGTGTCTGTGGCGCGAGCTTTGGGCGGCCTTTTCTATCCATGAAATCTTTCTCCTCTTCTTGCTCCTTGACCGGATTCTGCCGCCTTTCGATCTCGAGTAGCATTTGATTTTTCCGTTTCTGCTTCTGCAACGCCATGTACGCTCTGATATTCCTTGCTTCTTCGCCTGCAGGGTCTTTCCTTTCCAGCTCTCGCACAATCGTCCCCACAGGTACGGTGATGATGACATCTTCACCACGGGCGCCACCCTTTGCACTTCCTTGACCGGTGTTGCCGCGTCCGGCGCGGATGAAACGTCGCCTGGCCAGCTTGTGTAGTGATGTTTCGCCATGAGCAGCTTGAATGTAGACGTTTCCCCCTGAACCACCGTCACCGCCGTTGGGAGGGCCATCGTCAAAGTAAGCTTCTCGCAAGAATGACACGCAGCCATTGCCGCCGCGGCCGGCATAAACGGTGAGTTCGGCTTTGTCTGCAAAGTTGGTTTGGGCGTAGTCGTCGGGTCCGGGATTCAAGCGGGATTCGGGCAGATCATTGAGGGATGGTTTGGTAGAGCTGAAGCAGCATCTTGAATGTGCTGTGACGACGGCAGCCACTCGAGATATTCGTGGGCGGCTTGCCACTGATCGCATCAGTGGCATGGAGCTTGGAGCAGCGCAGTAAGTGCTGCAAGACGATTAGATATCTCGGATCCGGTGACAGTGATGGTGACGGTGACGGCAAGCAAGGGATGGCAGTTGTCAACAACAAATCAGCAGTTTGTTTTCCAGTGGTTGATGCTTGAAAGGAATGGATGGCTCTACCCCAAAGAGACCCAGTTCTTTCCCTGGTTGGTCAATCGGCTGGACCCGCCAACCCTGGAGAGCCGAGCTAACCCTGGAGTGGAGTTGGGCATCCTCTGCTTCAGTCCGGCCTTATAACACATTAATGCTGCTGCTGCTATTTTGCAGAGGTCTGCACGTCTATTATCGCTGCCGAATCAGCCGTGGGGTCGGATCGTTTCCGTCGAACGGTGTTGGTGGGCAGAAAGTCGCTTTATCCGACCATCAGGTTGGGCTTGAAGATTGGGCGTTTGTTTTGGGCAGACGAGGGAGCTGCAGGTCGCGGACGGTTCCAAACTCCCAGCCTCAAGTGAGATTTCTGAATCACGCTGCAGCGATAGCCGAGAAGCAGGTAGCCGATGAGAAGCGATGAGGTTTGGGAGTTCCGAAAGGGCGAGAATGAGTATTGAGAAGACGGACGTGGCACCAGTGGCCACAGACCAGTTCACCGCCGTGAGTCGCCAGTGACCGAGGTACCACATAGCACACTTCAACGTTGAATGTGGGCAGGAGCCGTTCATTTTATCGTCTGCGACCTTGTCGGCCGCCCTTTCCTCCTGAGTGATGTGATGTCCCGAGTCCTCAGCTCTTTCCGTGACGGTGCCCACCATCCGGCCGCTGCATGTACATTTCTCTGCATTTCTCTGCACTTCTCCTTGAAGTAAGGTACCGAGGCACTTTAGTACCTGCCTGCCTATTACTTGCCTACTTTAGGTACTATCTTCGTCCCCCCGGTAGTTCTTGCCTTCATGTTGGGCGCCTATCTACCAGGTACTTAGCTCAACTACTTCCTAGTTGCCTACCCCAATACATCAAACCATCCTTCCCGCCCCCCATCTCGACAATCTGTTGTGCCCGCCCGCCCGCACCGCCAGAGCCAAGCTGCACCAAGCACCAAACAAGACTAGCCATTGGGACACGGCGCCAGCCACGTTGAAATTCTGCCCATATATGATCTGACCCTTTTATTTGTTGCCTTGGTTCTCGATCCATCCGCCTCAGGTTGTATTGTTTATTGTTCGTGCGAGTCCCGTCCGTCTGCACGTTACTACGAGTAAGTTTTGATTTTGTTTCTACCTCGCCAGAAAGGCATCCCTGCGTATCAAAACTTTGTGTGTGGTCTCTCCGAGGTGATCGACAGCCATCGACGGCCATCGACGGCCATCGACTTCTTTCGACTTTTATCAACAGCTCTCTCCCTTGCCCTGTGTCGAGTGCCGAATCTAGAATCCATCCAGCCTTTACTTGCACGTCAATAGGAAACACCTTGCCGCCCCTCCACCCCCTTCCCACCGGCGGGACCCCGGCGGCCAAACACCCGCTCAAGGCATTGGGTTCCAACCTGGGATGCAGTCTGCTTTTTCCAGACGCACCGGCTCTACATACTAGGTGCACTACGGGGGTAGCTGCTAAGACAAGGTCTGGCTGTCGTCTCGACGCGGACGTGCCCATGTTTTGTGGCACTTGAAGAAGCTTATACATCTGACTAACTGCTTCGACTACGCTTTGCCATGTGGCCGAGACGGACTTGAATTTTTATCAACCAACACATCCAACGTCGCCCTCATTACTAATATGGGATCCAGAGCTCTGACGACCAAAGCCCCCAAGGGCTATATTTCCATGGACCCCAATTGTGCAATATGCCATGCTCCGGCAAACCTGGCCTGTGAGTGCGAAGCTAGGGGCCTGGACATGGCAATTCGACAGGCTGAAGACCACATGATGCGATCTGTGTACAATGACATAAGGTGAAAAAAAAAGTCCCTCAACATGACGACGATGACTGCCCTCTTGCATCGTCATGCTCCATTCCCTGAGCCACGATGCAAGTGCCGCGGTCTTGGATTACAGTAACTAACTTGGTGAAAATCAGAGCTTGGGTTCGGGGACACGCTCAAGACTACGTCTTGGAATATTTTCGCCTGCTTGCTGAGAGAAGAAAGAACGCCCACACGACCCATCTGGATCAGATCACTGCTCATGCCTTTTACCACTATAATGCTCCTCCTCACCCCAACCAGATTGCCGACGCTCAGGCCGCCCTCAAAAGAGGCATTGACGAAGACTGGCAAGCCAGCGTTCAGCGCTACCCCGAGGTTCTTGAGTACTTTTTTAGCCTCGTGGAGATGACCCTTCCAGGAGATCACGAACCTGCTGTCAAAGATCCGCCTTTGAGTGCTTTGAATGGACAACGAAAAGCACATCGACGAAGTGTCGAGGGCAGCGCCAGTGGCAGTGGTAGCGGGAGTGAACGACGAGCGCATGCAGCCCTTGCCCCTGCACCGTTCTCGTCGCAGTCACCATATCCCGGCCGAGAAACGACTTTAGAACGTCGTGGCTCACTACCACCTGGACGCCGACCAGCCACATCACGAATGCCACCACCACCATCACACTCAGCCCCTTACTACGGATCATATACTTGATAGACAGCAGCAAATGACCTTGTTCTTGTCTCCAACAAGAACAGTAAACGATTGGAGGAGCAACTCTCTGTACATTTCCGGACGCAATCACGACGAACATGACGACACTACTTGATGAAACCCTTGCACGGCCTTTACGACGAGAGATTTTTTACTTCAGCGCTTGTTTGCTCATTTATCACGCGACATATAGTCATCTCTAGCATTTACATCTCGGCGGCTTAATTAACGGCGAGCAAGACGACTACGGCGTGGTCAATGCCTCAAGCTCAGCTGGGTCGAGGAAAGAGTCCCAGGCTGTCGAGTTGGAATTGGAATAGAAAGACATTTATGACTTCAAAGTTTTACATTAAATTAAACCCGGGACTTATGGGTGTTTATGGTACGGAATCGAGGCGACCAATCATGAGTTGTGGTGAATTTGTCATTCGGAGATGGATGGACCAATATTGAGATGCAATCATGAAGCCGAGGCTCTAGACTGGTAGCTATTGGGAGTTTGATCATGTGAAACAACCGGGGCCGAGATTTTCATTAAGCAATGCCGAATGTGTTACAATTTTTGACATGATTGTCTTTTCCCACGTCTGCCAGCTTTTGGCCCAGACGGGTTGAGTGGCAGAGCAACAAATATCACGTCCGTCAGTCCCTGAGCTCACAGACCATCACCAATCACGATGCATCATTTTGTTTGTTTCATAGAGCCTGGCGTCGAGTTTTAGTTTTCTTCTTTCTCAAACAAAATAAAAGGATACGGAAAAAAAGGTACAAAAAAATTATAGTCTCTCCCATCCTCCTCCTAATCCGACACTAGCAACACAAGACACAGAACCAGCGCGCCAGATGATGAACAAAAGAAGTTGTCATGGAAAAAGATATCAAAAAGAGAAAGAAAAAAAAAAAGAAAAAGAGAAAAAGAGAAAAGAGGATAAGAATAAGAAAACACCCCTCAGCTTCACGAGAAACCTTTTCTCGCTGTGCTTTTTTTTGTAGCGATGTGAGATTGCAGTGCTTGTGCCTGTGCCTAGTTCCGTTTTCTGTGTTTTCATACATGTCTTTTTTTTTTTGGATTTTAAAAAATGGGTGATATTGCGGAAGATTGGAAGACCTGGGTGCCCATGGTAGGTGCTATGATGGCCCATGTAATGTAGTATAAGGTTTTTTCTTTTTCTTTTTTTTTTTTTTGGAAGTCTCGTATACGTATTTGAAGCCGTTTTGCCACTCTTGAGACGGAAAGATGGAGAGGCAGCATGTAAACAGGACGTGAGGGTTACGGATGAATGATGATGATGATGAAAATCTACGTTGAATGCATGCTCCGTTTTGTGGTGGTGGATGTCTCTGAGAGGGGTGGAGGAGATCAGCGGCTTGGGCGCCTCGGACAGCTAGAAATGGAGAGGCGTGGTTTCTATGATTCCTGCTTTTCGGCGACGGAAACTTCCTTGACGCCCTCGGTGACTTCGGCAACTTCGTCGCCGTTGGTGTCGTTGGTACCGTTGGTGCCGTTGGTTCCGTTGGCTTCGGCCTTTTCAAGCTCCTTCTTGGCTTTCTCGATATTCTGTGCATACTCGTTGTTAGTGATCTAGCTACCTCTTTTGACATTCCTTTGGGCAGCCCTTGGAGTCTTTGCTGGTGTGCCGTGGTGGGAATAGTAGACATCAACACCAATGAGTGCATGATGAATGAATGACTTACGCGTTGGGTCTGAGCCTCCTGGTCATTCTTCCAGTGGTCGAGCTTGGCCTTGACTTTCTCAATAACGGCGGGCACATCGGCGCTGCTCATGGGAGGATCGATGCCAATGAAAGCGCAGTCCTGTACCACGGCAGGAGGGCAGTTGAAAAATTTGGCGGCTGAAGCACCAGGAGTGCTCTTCTTGCCCTTCTTGCCCTTCTTCACGGCGGGGGCGTAATCCTCCTCTCGTTCCTCCTTGCGGACGAGTCTGGTACCCTTGAGGGCAGCATCGTCGACGGTGCGCTGGGCCTGCGCGCCGAGGCCAGTGTCGGCCATGAGAGGACCCTTCTCGACCTTGTGGGTGGGGTCGAGGAACTGTAGGAGGCTGTTGGAGCGGCGAATCTCCTCAAAGTAGGCCGGGTCACTGGCCTCGGCGAGCTTCTTCTCGGCCTCGGCCTTCTTCTTCTCTTGAATATAAGCCTCCTGTTCGGCTTGGCGGCGAGCGCGAGCCTTTTCCTTGGCCTCGCGCTCATAGGCCTGGAAAGCCTTCTTCTGACCGTAGTAGTCGTCTTTGAGCTTACGAATGGCGGTATATTTCTCCTGCTGCTCGGCCTGCAGCTTGGACCGCTGATCACGAAGGCTCGAGATGCCCTTGTAGGCCTCGTCCTGCTCGGCCTTGATGGCGTCGAGTTCGGCCTGAATCTTGTTGTACTGTTCAGACAGAGCCTTTTGCTCCGGGTCCTCCATGGAGTCCTTGATTTCCTTGATCTTGGCGCGGAGGTCGTCAATCTGCTTTTGGGCCTCGCCAAACTGGCCAAAGTTCTTGCGCATCTTGCGCAGGCTAGAGATGTCAGAAAGAGCCTTCTTCTCTTCAACAAGCTTCATGGAACCCGAGTTGACCTGCTTGTCGAGCTCGGCGATCTGGCGGTCAACGTCCTCGACGCTCTTAAAAGGGACCTTGGCCTTGGCCACCTTCTGCTCGGCAGTACGGCTGCGGAGCTGCTCGTCGAGACGCTTAATCTGGTCGAGCTTTCCGCTCCGGGCGTTCTTGCCACCGGCCTGCTTCTGACGGATCTCGTTGGCCTGAGCGATGAGTTCCTGGCGTCTCTTTTGGGCAGGGCTAGGCTGGTCTTTGTTCTTGTTGGGCAGGGCGAGATCGATCTTGGCCTTGATGGCGTTCTGCTCAGGTGGATAAAATCCTTTGGTCAGCCACGGTCATTTTACAGAGACGAATGGTCAAGGGCTTGTTCAATATGCTCATTGAGAGAAGGTGGGACGCCTTTCTTTCTGTTCCTTCTTTCTTTTCTATTCTTTTCTTTTTTTTCGCTGCTCTAACATCTCCTTTTCTCCATCTTGATTGAAATTCTCCATGCGTATTGCGTGTTACACGGGAAATAATCCTTTAATCCATGACCTGTCGCAACATTGAAAAAAAAAAAAAGGCCAACAAAAGAGATCAACGGATGTGACTCCAACATACCAATTGGTCCATAGAAGCCTTGTGAGCCTTCTCAGCCTTGACGAGAGCCTCGTTGAAGACCTTCTCGTCAGGACGAGTAGGTCGGGCGTTTTGAGCGTCAGCCGCAGGGGCCTTGGCAGATGCAGTCGTCGCAGCCATTGTGTTTGCCGAACAGAAGAAGTTGCCGAATAGAGATACCGAGTGAAGAGGCCGATACGAAGCCGGGTCGAGGGGGGGAACTCCTCGCGATCAGTGGATGATGGAGACGACGTGGTCAGTTTGGAGGTCAGGACTAGGAAGGTAGGACTAGAAAGGGTTTGGGGGGGATTTTTTTGGTAGAAGGTTGATGTGGATATCGAAAGGAATTGGATTGATTGATTGACTGGGAGGTGTCAAAGGGAAAAAAAATTGGTGTGGCGTGCCTGGTTGGGGCCGTCTCTAGCGCAGGTGGGTTCGAATTATACATTGTACTTTATGCAGTTGGACCGGGTCCCCGATATCTCCGTGTACTACCCAGGTCCGCTGGTCGATCATCCGGGGGCTACATGTGCTTCATGTCATGTCAAGACTGTTTTTTTATTTTTTCTTTTCTTTTTTGCAGGATTTTTCTTGGTCCTTGAACCTCTCGATAGTTTTTCACCTGCTCCCCTTTCATTCTAGACCAGAACAATGCTACGGAGAGCAGAGGACACTCCCGCAGCCACGTGCAGATGACCGCCACAGCCACATCTCGACCCCGGTGGATCCACATCACATGACTTGCCAGCCAGTCCAGCCATTCACGTTGCCTGCGCCTCAAGCAAGCAAACCGCAGCCAAAGCCAAAGCAGCTCTGAATAACCTGCAAGGCTGCCAGAAAAAAAAAGAGCCATCAAGTTGAGCGCAGAACCAACATTTCCTCTCGGGCGCTTCATCCTCACACCTCCCCCATTGCGCCATAACCCACGACCGCCCAACAACGACCGACGCTACACTTCGTCCTGCGACAAACCTACACGATACACGAAGACTACACACACCTGATCGCCATGGATGACTTGCCCAACGACGCCAAGTCGAAGGAGGTGGTGAGGCTCTGGCGCGCATGGAGGACGGTGCACGAAATGGTTGCGGACAGGGTACGTGTGTGAGAGCTGCGGTACATGATGTTGCAAAGAAGATGAAAGAGGAAAAAACGAACACGAAAAAGAACAAAAAAGAAGAAGATGAAGAAGCAGAAGAAAGAATCGACAGAGACGACACGGCAGGAGCATGCGGCGCAAGGGGAAAAAAAGACGTCATTCAACTAAAGCTGTTTCTACGCAGGAGTACGAGCTGGCAGACGAAGAGGTCAACATCTCGCTAGACCGCTTCCGAGACGAATACTGCAATCCAGATGGTTCAGTAATGTATGTTTGTGTGCATCTTCTCCCCCCCCCCTTCTCTTGGACGTGGAATGAACGGTTCCCATCAAGCAGGAGCGCAACAAAAAGACTAGCAGCCGCAGCATACTAACTTGGGTTTCCATTTTTTTTTCTTGATATTTTTTTTTTTTTTTTTTTTTGAAAAATATAGACGCTCCAAGCTTCAATTCTCCGCTCGTCCCAGCGACGCCATGCTCCGAAAAAACACACCCCCCGCCACGGAATCCAACCCAGACCCCGTCCCAGACTGCGGCCCCGTCTGGGTCGAGTTCCTGACCGACAAGCAATTCGGCGTGGGCCAGATCCGCCAGTTCGCCAAATACACCATCTCCAACCACTACAAGACGGGCATCATGGTGACGCACGTGTCCCTCTCGCCCGCGGCGCGCAAGTCGCTCGCCAGCGTGGAGAACCTCGCCAAGATTGAATGCTTCCTCGAGGACGACCTGCTCGTCAATATCACGCATCACGAACTGGTGCCCCGCCATGTGCTGCTCTCGCGGGAGGAGAAGACGGCGCTGCTGAAGAGGTATCGCCTCAAGGAGACGCAGTTGCCGCGGATTTTGCAAAAGGATCCGGTGGCGCGGTACTTGGGCTTGAAGAGGGGCCAGGTGGTCAAGATTATTCGTGTCAGTGAGACGGCGGGACGGTATGCTAGTTACAGATTGTGCGTGTAGAGAAGAGGAAGAAAAGTAGGGCAAGGGGCTGAGAGGAGAAAGTGAAACGACACCGCACGGGGGGCTAGACGAGAGCTAGGATTCCCGCCGTTCATGGTATGGTATGGTATGGTATGGTATGGTATGGTATGGTATGGGACAAGAAGACTTGTCACCAATCGAGCATTTGGGATGACCACAGATGAAAGCTGGCGTTTTTGTATGTTTTTCGCACTAAAGATTTTTCTTTCTTCCTTCACCGTCTTTTTTCAACATGCATCCTGTAACAAGACAAGTAAACAAAAAAAAAGATTTTTTGTCTATCAACCATCACCGATGGGCACTCTTACTTTCGAGCCCATTAAAAACATTCCATACTAGTGCACCTTAGTATCACTCCTATACATCTATCCCGAGAACGAATCCAAATCGTGTATATACTCCAGGTATACATGTGTTCCCACCGAGGGTCCTCCTTTATATAATCATTTGACATTTGAGCGCACAGAAATCAGATTGATAGCCAGTAGCAGAAACGCCGTCGCCTGAAATACAAGAAATGAAAAGAAGAAAAACAGGAAGAAAAATGATGGAGATAAACTTGGCTCTTCCCGGGGTATATGCCAGATGACCAAGAGACTATGAAGAATAAACCCGAGACGCTGCATGCATTCTTTGGCTCGTAAAATCGAGCTTCGTGACCGGAAATAGAAATCATGTAAAAAAGGGGGAAAGGAGAAAGGGGAAAGGAGAAAAGGGAAAAGAGAAGGAGGAGAGAAAAGAAAATCCCCATAAAATGGACTCATCATCATAGAAACCTTGAGACGTATGACTCCTTTTTTTTTTCTTGCCCAATCGTCCCATCGTCATACCTAAGGGGATGGAACGAAGAAAGAAGCACGTTGATGTACGTGGGCATATGGGGCAAAATATATGCCAGTCGTTGACGCATAATAGTCATGCCTCATTGGCTGGGGCCGAGAAAAACAGGACTTTTCACAGGACACAGTTGGTTATTTCAAAAGACCACCGGGATCCATGAGCTCTGGAAACATCCTGCTTCGGGATTCCGGCGCCTGTTCCTCGTGTGCCTGCGCTATGGGTTGTAACTCTGTGCCGCGCCTGGACTTGGTCGACGATGTATTGGAGTTGAGTGGTGCCAGAAGACCGCCCAAATCCTGCAGCAGTGCCCTTGAACCACGCCGTACTCCACTACTACTAGCAGGCACGGAAGGTGGCGGAGCGCTGGTGGATGAGTTTGGCTCCAACGAAGACGACGTATAGCTTCCGCGTCGGTAGCTGCTGCTGCTACCTTTGACGGATTCATCGAGCAGGCCGCCAACGTCAAGAAATGACAGACCACGTCCTCCCTTCCTAGTTTGAAAGGTCTGAAAGTCCGATTTGGGGGAAACATCATGAGAAAATAGGGAGTCATCGCTCTGATCCGCCGGGCTATGGCGCTGCGCGCTCTGCCAGTTGATGTCTGGGCGCAGACCAGGCACTGCCCTTGGCGCAGAAGCCAAATTCTCCAGGTCGGGGCTTTCGAGCTGCCGCTGACGGAGTCCGGTATCAACACCTAAGCCCACATCCCGGACAAGATCCTCGTCACTGCCCCAATGTCGATGCAGAGTCGGTCTGCGCGGATTGCTGGATCGGTCAAAGGAATCGGCGCCGGACCCGCGTCGAAATTTTTGCTTCTTGACCCCACGATCTCGGACAAATGAGCCCAACACCAGGGCGTTGGCGGCAGCGGTGGCGAAGAGAAGCTCGACCGAGGCTAAAAGCGATCGATATTGCTGGCGTCCATGAGCGTGAATCGTTCGCGGCAGTCGAAATATCGTCACTCCAACCACGGCCAAACTCAGTGAAAAGAGAGCAACAAGCTGCAGTTTTCTTCGAGCAGTCATGTGGCTTTGCAGGATGATGGGAATTGGGAAAATGACGAGTAAGAGGTCCGTGAGAATGTTGCATGACGCCATGGTAATAAGCTGCACGTAGGCCTGTCGACATTGGCCGCCTGGATCAGGCAGAACCTGCCAATAATGGTTGAATGGGTGGCATTCTGCAAAATTGCTGATGGTGACGCCAACAAAAGTCGCGACCAAAGTCCACCGGATGGCGATCAATGCTGTGTGGTGAGATCGCTGCCAGGTAAGATCAGTTAGGCGCTTGAGAAATTCAAGAATACAAAACTTGAGGATCCAAAGACTAGATGAGTGAAAAAAGAATATTAAAAAAAATTGTCAGGACGAATGTGAAACAGCTTTTGCGTAATTTGTGTGCACATATGTTTTTTTACATAAATGCTTTGGACAGAGAACGAGACAAAACATACGTGGCGGCATAACAGAATCTGCTCAGCAATACAAGTCCGCTTGCGAGAGCCTTGTGTCGTATTTCAGTCGGAGTGAGCTGAATGCCGGTAAAATCGGCGTTGTTGGTACCGTATTTCAGTACATAATGAACGCACGCCATGCGCAAGTTGAGCGGAATGAGAGCCACGGCGGCAACCTTGTCCTCGATGAAGAGACGTTCCGTTCTGATGAAGCGACCAGTTATACGCAGCAAAATCATGAGAGTGCAAAAGGACGTGGCCCACCAACAGACGAGAAGCGTTGGTTTATCGAGGCGAAAGGCGCGGAGTTCGGGAGGGTCCGTATAAATCGACATGGCTGGTTCTGCGTCGCTCCGCGCCCGCCGAGCTCCAGAGAACGGGCTCGACGAGCGAGGATGTTGCTACTAAAACAAGATGGTGCCGCTTTCGCCAGGACTTGGTTGCTTCTGTTTGGTTGATGAAGTTGTTCACGAGCATGTGGGCAAACCTGCTTCAGAAGTTCAGAGCTGCCCGTTGGGTCGGGCCGTTGGGTCGGGAGGGTATCAGGGGTCGGGATCGCGAAAGAGGCACTGATGGCTAGATTCGTTCAAGTCTTTGCTGGCTGATGGTGTGTTGATGTCGCATCAGCCTGTCGGCTAGGCGTGGTCGTGGTCGTGGTCGTGGTCGTGGGCGTGAGCGTGGTGGACGTGGGCTAGAGGAATTTGGTCCTACCGAGGTCGGCAAGGTCGGCAAGCGTCTCTGGTCATCCTTGATACAATATCCAAGACCTCAAGTTTGAAGAATATTCAAGCCAGGAGGACGAAGCTCGCAGGCAAGCAAAAGCCATGAGAGGACGGAGTGTGGAAGAAGCAGCTCTGGGAGATGACGGAGTATTACATACCTACCTATGTAGGTAGGTATGTACATATGTACATACATACATATGTATGTCGTATGTATGCATGTGGAGGCGAATTGCTGGGCCGACTCCCGCAGTGCAATGCTGTGCGGTGCAATGAGGGATCGTTATCGTGTTGTGCTATCAAAATGCTATCATATCAATGCCAGCGCCAGACCAGACCAGGCCAGGCCAGAACCAGACCAGGGCCATGGCAACGCAACGTACCCGCGCCGCGCAAAGCAAAAGGCTGGGGTCAATCAGCTTGCGCTGACTGCAGCCCTCGAGCGGTTGGCGGACGCAGGCGGCGGCGGAGGCGGCGGAGGCGGCAGCAGGGTGCCAGGCAGGAGGGCGCCAGGAGAAAACATGGTCCAGACGTGGCCCCAGAGTCCCAGACATGAACAATTGTCGGACGGACATTATGTTGGGTGGGTGGGACGCCACATCTCCAAGCATCGATAGGGTTTTGTCTCGACTCTAATACGCTGCTGCAGGCGTGTAGCATATTAAAAA
>SRPT01000527.1:0-22091 GCA_018360205.1 Claviceps digitariae | reverse complement strand
TAAAAGGGAAAAAAAAAAAGCTAAAGGGAGGGAGAAAGAGGCTTTTATATAATAAAAAAGAAAACCCCCCTTTAATTACTAATTTACTATTTTAATATATACTATAAAAAACATAGTTAATATAATTAATTAATATAAATTAATATAACTTATATTATAGGTAATATAAAGCCTAATTATTACTACTATAGTTATAAAGTAAACTCTAATCTTTTAAGTTAATATAAAAGTAAAGCTATTATAAAATTAATAATATTATTATTAGTAACTACCCTTAGTATATAAAGGCTACTTATTAAGCTAATATAGCCCCCCTTAGCCTTATAGAAAATTATTTTTTTACTATTAATAAGGAATTTTATTCTTTTAATACTAGTAAAATTTAATTTTTTTAATATTAATACTAGGTTAACTATACCTAAACTAGCATTATAATGCCCCTAACTTTTCTATATATTTATATACTTTACTATAATTATTATAAGCTTTACCTAGCAGTAGTATACTATTTATATATACTATAGGACTACCCTAGGACTATTATAGTCCTAGCTTAATAGCACTAAAGTTACTATATAGGTTTTCCCCCTTAGACTAGGGTTTTTTCTATATAGATTAGATAGAAGAGGTTCTAGATATTAGGGCTTAGCCCTAACTAGCGTAATTTAATAATAATAATAATAATAATAAAAAAGTAATAAATATAAAAATATATTTATAAATAAGAAATTTATAGTATTTTTTTAAGCTTTTAAAGGTTTTTTTATTAATAATAATAATAAGAAAAAGTAAAAGAATATTAATTATTATTATTATTAAATTACGCTAGTTAGGGCTATGCCCTAATTTCTAGAACCTCTTCTTTCTAATCCATATAGGAAAAACCCTAGTATAGGGGGGAAAACTTATATAGTAACCTTAGTGCTATTAGGCTAGGACTATAATAGTCCTAGGGTAGTTCTATAGTATATATAAATAGTGCGCTACTGCTAGGTAAAGCCTATAGTAATTATAGTAAAGTGTATAAATATATAAAAAAGTTAGAGGCATTATAGTACTAGTTTAAATATAGTTAACCTAGTATTAACATTAGAAAAATTAAGTTCTATTAGTATTAAAAGAATAAAATTCCCTATTAATAATAAAAAAATAATTTTTTATAGGGCTAGGGAGGGCTATATTAGTTTAATAAGTAGCCCTTATATACTAAAGGTAGTTACTAATAATAATATTATTAACTTTATAATAGCCTTACTTTTATATTAACTAAAAGGATTAGGGTTTGCCTTATAACTATAGTAATAGTAATTAGGTTCTATATTACCTATACTATAAGTTATATTAATTTATATTAATTAGTTATATTAAATGCATTTTTTATAGTATATATTAAAATAGCAAATTAGTAACTAGGGGGGGGTTCCCTTTTTTATTATATAAAGGCCTCTTTCCTTCTCTCTTTAGCTTTCCTTCTTTTTCTTTATATATTATAAAAATTATAAGTAATTCCCCCTTTACTATACCTATAGTGCTATTAATACTAATACTATTTACTATAAATCTATAGTAGTTTTATTTATAGGTTTTAACTTATTATAAATAATAGTATAAAAATTATTAACCTTATAGCTTAGTATAAATACCTACCCTCCCTTACCCTAGTTTTATATTTAACCTAGCCTTAGCTTAGGGATTCTAAGGAGTATCCTTATAGTTTATATTTTATAAAAGGTAAAAATATTAGCTAATAGTACTATAATTAATAAGGTAAGTACCTATCCTAGGGTTAGGCTATACCTAGTGCTAATTTATAGAAGGTTTTAGTATAATATATTATAAATACGCTAAAGCTTATTAGTTTTATTATTAAGTAAGTCCTTAATAGTCTTACCCTAATGCTATTATAGTTTCTAACTAGGGTTATAAATTAAAAATTAGTCTTTATATTATAATAATATAAAGAAACTTATTTATATATAGTAATAATATATAAATAGTAAAGAAATTAATATAAGTCTGCCTTACTTTTAGCTTAGTGCTACCTTAGTAGCTAATATTATAGTATAAAATAAATAATATAGTAAGCTTTAAAAAAGATTAAGGCTATTTATTATTATAAAAAAAAAGGGAAAGGCCCTAGCTAGGCCTAGCGCTAAGCTTACCTTAGGTAAAGTATAGTAAAAGAAGCTACTCTCTTTATTAAAGTAGTATATTAATACTTTAAAGAAGGTAAATAAATTAAAAAAGAAAAAGTAAAAGTAGCCTATACTTATAATAGCTATACCTTAGGCTAAAAAGGCTTATACTATTAAAATAATAATAGTAGTAATAGTAAAGAAAGTATTAGTAATAGTAATAGTAATAATAATAAATAAGGAGATAGTAAGGGAGGGGAAGGTAGCTAAGGGGTTATAAGGTATTAGCTTAAGGGTAATAAGGGGCTATAGTAAGGCTATTTTTTTTTTTCTTTTTTTTTTTTTTTATTTTTCTTTTCTTAATTTAAATAATAAGAATACCTATACTAAAATTATCTTATTTCTATGCTATTCCTATAGTATATTTATATATATTTATTATATTACTTTATTTCTTAGCATTATCTTCTTATATATTATCTAAGGTGCCTTCTACCTTAGTAGCCTATCAAGTTTAGCTCTTTATTAGTATATATTTATCTTTTTTAGCTTATTAGTTTTATAAGTAAAGGGTAAAGGTATACTATTTAAAATAGCCTATATAAAGTAACTAGTAGGTAAGGGTAGTAGTAATATATAGGTTATTAAGGGCTAAGTAGATATTATAGTAGGTTTATAGTAATGCCTCCTTAAGGGCAGCCTAATATAAATAATTATAGTAAGGGTATTTAAGTAAAATATAGTATATATCTTTAAAATCCTCCTAGTACTAGTATATAAGTAAGTCTACCCTAGGGATATATTATTTAAATAGAAATACTTATAGCCTAATTTTTTTTATTCTTATTTAAATAAAAGCTATTAATTTATATTTAAGTAAATCCTTATAAAGGTATATAACCTTTCTTATTATTTAGAAGTTAGGTTTATAGTTAGTTACTATAGGTTTAGGGGGGCGCTACTATACTTATATAGTAGCTTATTTTTAATACTATTTATCTTTTTACTTTTAACTTAATTTTACTATTAATAGTAAGGTAGTAATAAGAGTAAATAGCTTTTAACTTAAGAATAGAATATATAAAGGTAGTAATTTAAAAACCTATCCCTATTAAAGCAGCTAATACTATAGGTATACTATTACTAATATATAGGTAGCCTAGATTCTTTTTACTATTTTATTAGCTTTAATTTTATTATAAAAGTACCTAGTATAGTAGTTTAAATATAGGTTAATTAAGGGAACTATTACTTTAGTCTTAAGGAGAGAGTATAATATAGCTTAAAAAGCTTTAGTTATAACCTAAAGATACTTATTTTATTCTATAATAAAAGCTTTAGCTATACCTTTAGCTACTTTACCTAGGGTAGTAAGAGTATAGTGTGTCCTTATACTATATATAATTAGGCTTTATATAACTTATATATATAGTAGTTTAGCTTTCTTTAGTTAGTATCTTTATATAAAAGCTATTAGTAAGGTAAGGGTAAGCTACTATTAGTATAGCTTTATAGCTACTTATACTTAGTATTTCTTTTAATATAGTTTTTTATAAACCTATACCCTAAGGAAGTAGGTAAATTATATAGGCTAAACTATAGTAGTACTAAGGTAAATAGGTACTATAACTATATAGTGGCATTTTATAAAGTATATAAGCTTGCTTTTTTATAGGTAGAAAACTAAGCTAGATTTAGTAAATTATAATTAATAAATACACTATATAGCTTTAAGCTAGTTCTATATCTCTTCTAAGGTATAGCTATATATAAGGATATTTATATTATTTAAAAAGCTAAGAATTAAGGTAAAAGGGGCTATATATAATGCTTTATAAAGAGGGGTAATATATAAAAGGAAAAGTATAGGGAAAATAGAGAACCCCTATAGTACCCCTATAAATATAAAGATAGGGGTAGTAGTCTTTTCTTTAAAGAAAAAGTAAGCTATCCTTACTATAGTAAAGGTATAGGTTTACTATAATACTTAGTTAGGGAGGCCTATATAGTATATAATATAAATAAGCTATTTATAGTATATTATATTAAAAGTAGTAAAAATATTTAATTAGAGAAGTAATATAATCCTACTATAGTGCTATATTACTTTTATTGCTTTAATAAGAATACTAAAGGTAACCTTTATTAATTTATTTACTTAGTTTTCTATTTAAAGTTCTAGTAAAGCTAATCCCTCCTTAGCTATACTAATAATTTATACTACTACTATAGCTTTTAGTACCTTATTAGTAATACTTAGTAAGGAGATAGGTTTCTAAGCCTTAGCTTACTTTTATTTCTTTAATATTTTCCTAAGTTTATAAAGAATAATAACTTTAGCTTTATAGAATAAAGCTAGGTAATACTTAAGGTAGTAGTAGTAATTTAAAAGGTAGGTAAGGACCTAGGCTAAAGGCAGCCTATAAGCCTTTAAAAGGCTAGCTAAAATTCTATTAAGCCTTAGTGCTTTCTAACTCACTAGGTAGTGAATAATATTCTAAATTTTAATTTAGTTAAAGTAATCCTTAAAGGGGAATAGTATAGTATTAAGGTAAGAGTAAAGCTAGGCTAGTATATTATCTATCTTTATATATAACTTAGGGAAGAAGTAGTTAGTAAAAGTAAGTGCTTTATTTTTATAGCTTATATAAAGTATAGCTATAGTGCCCTTACCCTAAATAAGGTTTAGAATTTATTATAGTTTAAAGGGGAGGCTACTATAAAGGCAAGCCTAGCGCTTAAGTTTCTATAGGTTACTATAACTAGTAGTAGCTTTATTTATTACTTTATACTATAAGCTATAGCATTTATTATAAACTACCTAGGCCTAAGTTACCTTTACTTTAATAGTAGCTTACTAATTAAAGTTTAGCTTTATAGCTTACTATTAGTATTATGCTTTCTTAGCTTATTATATAGCTATTTAGACTTATTAGTTTTACTATAGAGCTAAGCTAGTAGTATATAGCTCTCTCTTTAGCGCTACCCTATCTACTATAGCTTATAGCTTCTTTATTATTTACTTAGTATAGTTATTAACTTTATAAAGGCTATTAAGTAAGGGGTTAGTATTATTATTATAGAACTAGTATATAGCCTCCCTAGTAATAAGGTTAAGGTTTATATCCTTTTAAGTATATTTTAGCGTTATAAAGAGTATTATATTATTTATAATACTAAACTATATAAGCTATAGAATATAGTTAAACCTAGCTAGGTTTAAGCTTTCTATATATTTAGCTATAATATTTTAGGTTAGCTAGGCATAATTAATAGTACTATTTTATTTCCCCTAGGACTACTATATAACCTTACTAAAAGGCATTAAAAGGGTAAGGCACTACTAAGCTATAACCTTAAGTAAAAGTTTACTTTTAGGGGATATATATTTATATTTATTCTATAATAAATAATACTAGTTAAAGTTACCTATAAAGACACTATAGCCCTAAGTAGAGACTATAATAAGGTTATATAAAGAGGTTACTTAATCCCTTTTATAGAGAGGGGAGTATATAAAGTATATATTAGTGTTATATATATACACTAAGCACTAATTAGTGCTAAACTATATTAACTATATCTTAGGACTATACTAGTAATTTATATAAATAGCTATTTAGCTACCCTAAGTAGTAAGTTAAAAGTAGCTAAGGCTAGGGTTTAGAGGTATTTTATTATTAGTAGTTAGTTTTTAAATTACTATTATATTAACCTTAGCTTAGTAGTATAGTGCTACTTTAATAAAGTATAATTTCTTTTATATATTTTAGTATATAACTTATATTATATAGTTTATTAGGTAGTGCTTAGTGTATTTAGGTTTACTATAGTTATAGATTATTAGCTAAGGAAGGCCTCTATAGCACTATATATCCTTAAGGTTATTATAGTTAGATAGGTATTAAGTAGTTTATTATAGCTACCTAGGGGTCTATTAGTATGCTTTTAAGGTAAGGCTTTATAGAATAATATAAAGCTTACTTTATATTAGTAGCTATATAGTTTAACCTTAGTTTATTTAAATACTACCTTCTCTAGGTTAGTAAAGGCTTAGGGGTAGTATAGGTACACTATTTATATATAAAACTACTACTTATTTATAACTAAATAAAGTTTTAACTATACTATATATAAACCTAAGTAGTTATAGTAGCATTCTTAGGCTACCTTTATTAGTGCTAGGCAAGCCTATTTACCTTTATTATACTAGTTAATAGTATAGTAGCTATACTATAGGGTTACCTTATAGTAAGCTATAATATAGCTAAATTTATAGTAGTAAAAGCACTGCTAAAGGTATACTATATTATTATAGGGCTTTGCCTTAAAGATTTCTACCTTATAAATAATTTTAGCTTAGTAAAGCTAGTTAGCTACTTTAATACTATTAACTCTAATAATTAAAGGCACCCTTATTATAATACCTCTAGGCTTCTATACTACTATTTAAATAAAGCTAGTGCTATTAGTATTAATAAGTTATTAAAGAATATTCTCCTTAGGTTAGTTTTATATATTTCTTATAGAGAAGCCTTTAATAATAAGACTAAATATCCTTTAGTTTAGTATTACCTCTAGACTAAATATAGTTTAAATCTAGGCTATATTTATAATATATAGCTTAGCTATATCTTTAAAGGTAATAATTATATTACTACTATAAAGGCAATATACTACTATAGTAGTATTTACCCTAATAATGTAATTAATTACTTATATAATCTCTTTTAGTATTTAGTTCTTTACTACCTTACTAATAAAGGGGCCTTTAATAATAGCTTTATAGTATACTTAGAGTAGTATTATAATAATAGTAGTATTTTAAGTTAAAGGGTTTTAACTTATAGTTCTAGTTTTATTAGTAATAATATTAGCTTATATTAATACTATTATTTATTCTCCTTAAAGGGCTTTATTTACTACTTATTTAACTATAGCTTTAAAATTCTATATAATAAGTGCTATATTAATAAAGGCAGTGGAGAGGGTTATAGAATTATAGGAAAGGTTTTTATAGTAAGTATAGGTTACCTTTATATTAAGGGCATAGAGAAATATATTCTATACACTCTATAGTAATATAAATAGAATAAGCCTAATAATTTTATTATACTTAAGCTTAAGGTATTTTAGTATATAATTTTATATTACTTTAAGTATAAGTTTTTATTAGGATTCTATTATAAAGCTACTTTATTCTATAAAAGGGTAGTAGTAACTTTATATAAAACTATAATTTCCACTATTAATATCTATTAACATTGCCTTATTCACTATACCTATGCTCTAGGCCTAATGCACTATTAAAGAAGAAGGTAAATAAATATAATAATTCTTTTTATTAGCTTTTTAAGCGTTTTAGAGTTAATTCTGCGGCGCTATAGCGGTGCAGGCGAATTCGCGAAAAGTTTTTCATAAAAGAATATTAATAATTATATATAAAAAGTAATAAATATATTCTTTATTTTTTAAAAAAATAAGTAGTTTAATTAAAATAATAGCTAAATAATATATACTTAGTTTTTTATAATTAAGCTTAAAAATTAGCTTTAAAGAAACTATTTTAATAGCTTATAACTCTTATAATTACTTAAAAACTAGGTATTTAAATATAGTTTAGTTAGTATTAACCTATATAATAAACCTAACCTTTTTACTTTTTAATACTTTATTTTTAAAGAAAAATATTTTAAAGAGATTTTTTAAGGAATTTTTCTTAATATTAATATAATAAGAATTTCTATAGCTAAATTAATATAAATAAAAGCTTTATTAAAATTAATATTATATTTTAAAATTAAAGGCTTTAAGTAATATAAAGTTAACTTTAAAGCTAGCTTAGCTATTTCTTTTAATATTCTTTATTTTTTAATAATTTTTAGTATTATTAACTTTTATATTCTTAGCTTAATAACTCTATTTTTATATTATATTATAAATATAAATAGTATAGGTATTAAGCTTAATAACCTTATTAATATATTTATTTAAGGGAATAAAAAAGTTTTAATTATTAGAAAATAAAGATATTTATAGTAAACCTTATAAGCTAATAAAGCTATAGCTTTTTACCTTTTTAAGACTAAACTTTAATAACTTTATTACTAATTTAGCTACTTATTAATTTAAAAATTAGCTAAATTACTAAAGTAAGCTAATAAAAATATAAACTATAAGCTTATTAAGAAACTTACTAATAAATACTATTAATATTAACTTAATAATAAGGCTTTTAAAAGGTTTAAATTTTTATTAAAAAATAACCTTAATTTTAACTATAAAATTATTATTAATATTTTATAAATTAATAAATAACTTATTTTATATATTATTAATATTACTATAGCTTTTTAAGCTACTTACTTTTTTAATTAAAGAAAGTAAAAAATATATAATATATAGAATATTCTTAAAAAATACTAAATTAATACCTATTTAAGCCCTTTAAATTAAATTACTAATAATATTAATAAAAACTTTATTTTTATTAAATTTAAATATTTAGTATACTTTTTAGTAATTAATATTAATAAAGTCTTTATAAAAGTATATTATAATATTAATAAAATAAAAAAATACTACTTTTTTTTAAAATAAATATATAATATTATTAAGGAAAAAATTAGTAATATACTAATTACTAATTAAAAGCTTTAAATAGTAGTAAAAGTAGTTAATAACTTAGTAGGCTTTAATAGCTTTATACTAATACTATTAATTTTTAGTGTATATTTTTATATAATAATAAAGTTATTATTAAGCTTATTAATAGCTTAAAGGGTAGTAATATTATAATAAGCTATTAAAAAAGCCTATAAATACCTTATAAAATAATAATTCTAGAAAGCTATAAATACTTAAAATAAACTTAATATTATACTAATTTACTAGATTTTACTATAGTTTAATATATATATATAGTAAGAGAAAAAAGGCTAATATAGCCTCTATAAATTTATAGCTATTATAAAGAAAATCTATACTATAAATATACTAAATAGCTTTATTAATTTCTATAGTATTATTATTAAGCTTTATAAAATACTTATTAATAATACTTAAGTATTAAAGTTAGTAAATATTATTAAAAATAACCCTTTAGTTTTTTAACTAAAAAGTAAAGCTTTAATAGTAAAAATAATTATAATAATTACTATTAAAGGTAAATTATTAGGTTTTTATTTAAAGGGTAAAACTTTAGTAATAAAGCTAATTACTTTAAAGGCTATTAAGCCTTAAGAAAATAAAGCTATTTAAAAAAGTATTTTATAGTAATACTTACTATAAAGATATAAAGAGTTAACTTTAATTATAAAAATAAGGAGAAAAAAAAAGAAAAATAAAAAATAAAATAAGAAAAAGAAAATAATTTAACTTTATTAAAAAAAAAAGTAAAACTTAATCCCTTTTTTAAAAATAATAATAAGGGTTTTAATCTAAATTATTAGTATTAATAAATAGAATTAAAAAGAAAAAGATATTTAATTTCTTTAAAAAAAAAAAAGTAATATTAAAGAAAAAGTAAAAATACTTAATATTAATCCCTTTATTAAAAATAATAATAAGGGTTTTAACTTAAGTTATTTTTATTAATAAATAAAACTAAAAAAAGAAAGTAAATAAAAAAAGTATAAATTAAAAATAAAAGCTAAGCTTAGCTTTTTAAAAATAAATAATAAAAAGGGTTTTTATTTAAATTATTATTACTATAGTAAAAAACTAAAGAATAAAGTAAGAAGAAAGAATATTAGCTTTAATAATAAGAAGAATAATAAGGGTTTTTATTTAAATTATTATTTTTAAAAAAAGGAACTAAAAAGAGAAAGAAAAGTAATTATAGAGAATAGTAATTCTATTTTTAAATAGCTTATATTAAGTAGTTTTAATAGCTATTACTAAATTTACTTTAAATATAAATAAGAGATAACTAAACTTATAATATAAAAAAGGGTAAATAATAATAATAAAATTAGCTAACCTAAGTAAAATAATAATAAGGGTTTTAATTTAATTTATTATTAATAAGGGATAGAATTAAAAAGAAAAGAAAAACTAATAATAGCTAGCTTAAACTATAATAAATATACTACTTATAATAATATATTTTTAAAAGAAAGGTAGCTAAAATTTTATAAAGTATAGAAAGAATAAAAAAAAGGTATTTATATAAAAAAAAGTATATTTTTATTAATAAAAAAAAAGACTTTTAAATTATAATTACTTTTAAAAAAAAGGTAAAATTACTACTAAAGGTATGCCTTTTAAAGCCTTTAATAAGAAAGAAATTAATATATTATTAGTAAGAGGTATATTTAAATTTATAGAGTTTAACTCTAAAAAATATAAAAATTAATACCTTTTTTACTTATAAATAGTTTAAAAAGTTAAAAATAAGGAAATCTTTTTATTATATAAAAAATTATATTTTATAATTTAAAGCTATAGTAATTAAAAAAAGGAAATAATTCTTATATAAGTACTTATAATTTAATAAGCTAGTTAATAACTTATTATAGTATTAGCCTTATTACTTATAAAAAAGAAAATTTTCCTTTAGCTAAAAATATTATTTAAGTATATATATAATTATAAATAAACCTTAGCTAGCTTATTATTATAAAGCTTTTATAATAAATTAAATACCTTTACTTTAAAAATATAATAATAAAGGTAATTAAGCCTTTATATAGTATTATAAAGATAGGTATATACTAGTAAGTAATATACTTTAATTACTATAAAGAGATATTAAAAATAATTACTTTTAGCTATAATTTATACTTTTTAATTACCTTTAAAGATAATAATAACTTTAAGCTTATTAAAATATAAATAAATAATACTCTTAGTTTTAATAATATAAGGTTTTTTAATAAAAAAAAAGAAAAGCTTTAAAAAGTAAGTTTTATAGTTAAATTAAAGTATATATTAAGTATTAAAAACCCCTTTATTTTTAATAGTTATATTTTAATAAACTATAGTAATAATATAATTAAGCTAAACTAAAAAGGCTAAAGTAAAAAGCTTATAATAATAAAAATTAAAAATAAAATAACTATAAAGAACTAATATATTTAATAATAAGCCCTTAAAGTATATATTGTGTTAGGGGTCTAGGTGCCCTAGCGAAAAATTCGCTTAGTTACACGAAGGATATAAATACAGAGAAAAGGGGTGTTTATAAGCCTAAAAGAGCCTTAGAAAGAAGGTTATTTAACTAATTAGAAAAAGTATATAAATAGGTAGTTTTTTGCTTATATAAGTGCTTTTAATAAGCATTATAATTAGTATAGCTAGCGTTATACTATTTAATTAAGGTGCCTTTTTATTATATAATTCTTTACTTATAATATTATTAAAATATTTAAAATACTACTAATTAAAAGTTCTATTTATATTTATTTTATTACTAACTATTTAATTTAGGTTCTTATAACCTAACTATTAACTTTATTTTTCTTCCTAACTATAGGTTATTATTATAAGAAAATCCTATATTTTACCTTCTTTATAATTTATATAACTTTTCTTTCTTAGTATATAGTATAACTTTAGGGTAGTTATTCCTAGCTAATATAAATAGTGGTTTTGCCTAGGCTTTATTCTTCTTTAATTATAATATAAGCTATAATTAAAAAGAGGCACCTTTTAGCTACTACTAAATTTAATAGACTTTATAATAAGGCCTAACTACTATAAGGAATTCTATATTAACTAGCTAAACTAATAAAACTAATAAGATAAAATAGTTTAATTCTAGTAAAAATTTAGCTAATTATTTAATTAGGAGAGATAGTGTAAGATAATAGAAAATTAGAAAGGTATACTAGAGTTTTCTCTATTAGAGACTAAGGCTTAGCTAATTTAAATAAAAGGTAAAGTTCTTAATAAAATAATATATAAAGTAAATACTATAAGAAAAATATTTTATATTTTATAAAAGTATAAAATAATAATAAAAATAAGTAAAACTATTAAGGGATTAGTAAATTAAATAATCTTTTAAATAATAAGGGAATTTTTACTTATTTTCTTTATTATTAAGTATATTGCTTTTATAATATAAAATTAGGTTATTATTCTTACTATTTTTATATATAGAATTCTAAAGATAACTAATAAAGAAACACTCTTAACTTTATAGAAAAATTATCTTTTAAAAACCCTTAATTTCTTATTCTTTTCCTATTTATTTAATTATTTAAAGCTCCTTATATTAAACTTATTAAAAGAGTACCTTATTTATATACTTTTTTCTATTTTAAATCTACTTAAAGCTAATATATAGAAACCCTTTATTAAAGCTACTAACTTTAAACCTACTAATATAAGCTATATTAAAAGCCTTATTTTTAAAACTAATAATATAAACTACCTTAAAAACCTTAATTTTAAAACCTTTACTTAAATTCTTAGGGAATCCCTAGGTTATTAGTATATAATTATATCCCTTTAAAATAAATATTTATTTAACTAATTTACTAAGGAGAATATTACTAATTTTATTAAGGACTTTAAGGCTAAAATAAAAGCTTTTAATATACTTAAGACTAACTAGTATTAAATATTTAAAAGGGAAGTTACTTTAAAAATTTACTAAACTATAAAAGTCTTTATAATAGCCTATACCTAGGCTAAAGCTAAAGAGAAATTATTTATATATTATAATATAACCCCTTATAAGTAAATAAAAACTATAATAAACTAGCTTAAGGAATATAATATAAAGAGACTATAGAATATTAATAATACCTATTTATAGTTATAAATATATTATACTTTAGTATTAAAGGCTTAGCTTAAAACCTAGAAAATAACTATTAAGTAGTTTAGATATATTTATAAGGCTATTTTTAATAAATTAATTATTAGTTTTATAGATTAAAAGAGTATAACTTATAAGGATTTCTTTATAAAGCTTTATAAAGAATTATAGCTTAAACTTATAAAGCATATAAAAACTTATTTATAACTTAAAAATTAAAATATTAAATATAACTACCCCTTTTAATATAATATTTAATTATTTAATCTAAGCTATATAAATTATTTAACCTTTTTTTAATTTAATAATAATAATTCTATATTAGCTCCCTATAAACCTTAAGGGAGTTAGGCTTAGTATTAAGAACCTAGCTTTAAGTTAACTTATTATAAAGACTAAATTAAGGCTCTTACTAAATAACTTAAGGATTTAAAAATTATAATAGTTTATAATATTACTTAACTAACTAATATATTAAAAAGGGTTAAAAAATAACTTAACTTACCTAGTGTGTCGGCCGGGAACAACCACCCTAAAAAGTTATACTGCACACTAAGAAACAAAGGTTGTGTAAATCTCAAAGAAAGCAAAACACAGGATTTTCTTACAATAATAACCCATAGTTAGGAAGAAAAACAAAGTTAATAATTAGGTTATAAGAACCTAGATTAAATAGTTAATAATAAAATAAATATAAATAGAACTTTTAATTAGCAGTATTTTAAGTATTTTAATAATATTATAAGCAAAGAATTATAAATTAAAAAGGCACCTTAATTAAACGGTATAACGCTAGCTATGCTAATAATAATACTTATTAGAAGCATTTACATAAGCGGAAAACTACCTATTTATATACTTTTTCTAATTAGTTAAATAACCTTTTTTCTAAGGCTCTTTTAGACTTATAAAACACCTATTTCCTCCGCATTTATATCCTTCGTGTAACCGAGCGAATTTTTCGCTAGGGCATCTAGACCCCTAACACACTAGTTAAATATAGATTAATATAATATAAACTAAGGGGCTAAACTAGTTCTATATAACTTAACTAGAAAGCTATAGATAATATTAGTAGTACTATAGGTGCTTTTATTATAATAAGGAGGGATACTTCCCTAATAAATATAATCTATTAAATTATAATTAAAAGATTAGCTTTATTTACTATAATCCTTATATAAGGATTATAGTAATTAGTAATAATATTAAAAAGTATTAAATTCCCCCTATTCTTTATAACTACTTTCTAGCTTTAAAATTATATTATTTAGCCTTTTATAGTTTAGGTTTAATAATATTTAAAGAGGACTAAAGAGACTTAAAAGGTTTAGAAAGATAAGAAGAATATTCTTAACTTTATTTATAAATATATTAACTTAGTAATATATTAACTAAAGAGATACTAACTAGCTTTAACTAAGATCCTTTAAAGGGATTTACTAATATAGGTAAATATTATTATATTCTTAATACTATTTAATTAGATAAATATAAATATTGCCTCTTTAATTAATACTAATGCTAATAAGAGAACTTATATTAAAAATATAATAAATAAACCTTTTACTAAAGCCTAAGCTTAAATAAATAAAAGGGAAGGGGGTACTATTAAATATAGTAAATAAAGCCTATAAGAATGCCTTATTAGTTAGTTATATAAAGAAGTTTTTATTAAAAAGATAGGGCTTATAATTTAGAACTTTTTATAACTCCTTTTATTACTTACTAAATTTATTAAAAAGGAATATAATATATACACTAAGGGTGTAGATAAGGTCTTTTTTTATAATAAAAAGTTAAAAGCTATAAAAATAATTCCCTTTATAAACTACTATTACTATAAAGTTAATAAATTAACTAATTATAAACTATTACTTTATATTCTATAAACTCTAATAAATATTATTAAGAATAAAGATAACTTCTTACTAAATATAACTATATCTTACTTATTTAAAATAATACCTATAGATACTAATGCTACTCTATAGTTTTTTCTTTAGAAAAAAATAGGTTAATTTAATATTAGTATAAATATTATTATACTTAAATTAAATAATTCTATAAAATATAATAATATTATACTTTACTTATTTAAAGATACTATTAGTCCTAAGGATATATTTAATAAAGAGCTTATAATAACTAATTCTACTTTTATTAGTTATAATTATAATAAGAAGGTATATTTAAACTTACTTATAGGGCACTTATAAAAGCTCCCTTATTTATAAGTTTAGCTTAAAAACCTAAAAAGCTTTCTTTTTATAGCTTTTATAAACTATAGGTTATAGGGAAATATAATTAAAAAGGGTATAGTTTATAAATTAAAGCTAATTATTTACTCTATTAGTATTTTAAAAGATATATATTTTTATATATAGTATTAAATTAAGCTTAAAGGGGAGGTAAAAATAAAGTTATTTCTTAGAAATATTTAAATACCTATAAGGTTCTATATAGTCCTTAATATAGTCCTAGTTAATATTCTTTTAAGAATGCCTTTTATTTAATAAGTATAAGTATTATTTAATTATAAGTAAGGGATAGAAAAATTAATAATTAAATATTATTTTAGTAAAATTATAATTCTTTTTAAGGCTATTAATTCTATCTTATAGGATATTAGTAGTAATAATATATTAAAGCATTTCCTTATTAAAGTAATATCTTTAGCTATTAAAAATATAGAAGAAAAATATAAAAATATAGAAAAAGAAATATAAATTATTAAAAAAATAAGTAATTAAATAAAAGATATAGAAAAAAGAAATAATTTTAAATTAAAACCTAGTAAAGTAATAGTTTCTTTATTTAAAGATAAAGAAAGAAAAATTTTAATAATAATATTTATTAATATAGCAATAAGCTAGTTTAAATAACTAGCTAAGGTAGCTAAGGATATTTAGCGCTTTTAATATATTATATTATTTAATTTATAGGTAAATATATTATATAAAAAAGTTAAAATTAAGATATACCCTTAAGATAATATTCTATTTAATAATACTATCCCTAATAGTAACTTTAAATAAAAAATAAAAAAGTAAAAAGAAGCTAAATTATATTTTAATATAATAAAGAAGTATAATAAATTTATTACTAAAAGGTTTTCTAAATATTTAAAGGGGTTTTAATTAACTTTAAATAAATAGAATTAAATAATTAGAAAAGTTAATAAATATCTTACCCCTTAAGAAGTAAATATTTTTAAGGAAATCCTTAGTAACTAAAAAGTAGTGCTAATATAAAATTTTAAAGAATATAAAAAAGTTAATCTCTTTATAGCTTTTTTATAAATTATTAAGGTAGTAAAATATAAGGTATAGTAAGCTTATTTAATTTTAATACCCTTAGGTTTATAAGGAAAACTAATTAAACTACTTAAAATAAAGTTAAAGTATAGGCTTTTAAAAGAGAGCTATAGATTTTATAGAAATCTATATTTTCTAGTTATAAAAAAGAATAAAGAAATAAGACTTATCCTTTTTATAATTAACTATAATATTATTATAATAAAGAATATAAAAATTCCCTAGGGAGCTAAAGCCTTTAGTAAGGATTTTATAATATATAAAATTCTCTTTATAATTAACTTACTTTTTAGCTATAATTAAGTAAATCTAGCTAAGGAAAGCTAGAACTTAATAATAATTATTATACTAATTAAATTTCTTTATTTATACTACCTTTTATAAAGGGCTACTAACTCTATAGTATAATTTATTTATATTATTAAGTAAATTTTATTTAACTTTATCCCTTAGGTCTATACCTTTTTTTTTAATAATATTACTATAAAAAGGCTAATTACTATATACTATAATGCTAAAGTAATACTAAAAGTATATAAGTATATTTTAAAATATTTAATTAGTATTAATAAAATTCTTTTAAACTTAGAACTTACTAATTATATAGCTTTTATAGTTAAAAGTAAATAGTATAGTATAATAATTATTATTATTAGGTATATATATAGAACCTTTAAATATAAACCTACTAAAGTAAATATTTTAAAACTTAAGAAATAAAAGGTTTACTAAAATATAAAGTATATTAAATTCTTCTTAGGATTTATAGGCTTTTATAGAATTTAAATATCTTACTTTACCTTTATTATTAAACCTTTAATAAAATTATTATAAAAAGGTATATTATTTTACTAGGGTATTAAGTAAAGTAAAGCTATATATAGACTTATAGATAGAATTATAATTACTTTAATACTTAAATTAATTAATTTAAATAAAAAAAATAAAAAGGTAATTCTTATAGTTAATATAAATAGTATTAAATAGAGAGCTATACTTACCTAAGTATATAATAATAAGTAATACTTTATATAATTTAAAAGCAGTATATAGGTAAATTTAAAATAAAAATATAATACTATAAAGTAAAAATACTAAGCTTTAATATATATACTTTATAGGCTATAAATCTATTTATATAGTATTCTTTTTATCCTTAAAATAGACTTAATAGTTTTTATTTATTAGTTAAAAAAAGCTATTAATAATATTCTAAGCGCTATAGTAACCTATTAGTTAAGCTATATTTTACTTTTTAACTTTACTTTATAATATATTTTAAGTAAGAATAATACTATAGCTAATAAACTATTAAAAAAGGGTTTTAAACTAATAAACTTTTATAATAAAATTACTAAAGAAAATATTAAAGACTTTATTAATCTTTAACTTAATATTAATTAAGTTATAAAAAATTTATATTTAAAAGAGAGTTATATAATAATTAAGTTCCTTATAATATTAATAAAGCCTAATTATATAAATACTAAGGCTTTCTATATATTTAAAAAGAAAGCCTTTAAGTATTACTATTATAATAAAGTATTATATAAAAAGCTAACTAAGCTTATAAAGAAACCCTTACTTATTATAAATAATAAAAAAAAATAATATTAAATTATTAAGAAAATATATAAAAACTTAAGTTATAAAGGTTATAAAGTAGTTTTTTAAGTAGTAAAATAGTAATATTATTAAAAAGATATATAAATAATAGTATAGGAAATAATATATTATTATAAGGTTTACTAAAAATTTACCCTATAGTAACCCTAAAAGTTATTAATATTGATTTACCCTAGTAACCCTATAAGCAAAATATATATTAATACTTAGCACTTACTATTTAATTATAGTTATAAGTATTTTTTAAAAGTATAGTATAACCTTATAGAATAGGTTAAGGTAAAACTAGTTTATACTATTAATATTAATACTATAAGGCATTTTATTAAAAAGCTTATTAGTAGGTTTAAATTTTTTTAATTTATTATTTATAATAAAGAACTTAAAATAAAAGAAAATTTTAAAGAAGCTTTTAAAGATATTTGTTAGTATAACCTTAGAAAGGTTATAAAAGGATAAATAAAGCACTAGTGTAAAGAGGGTTATAAATACAATATGTTAGTGTTAATAATAATACTAAAAAGCTAGACTAAGGAAGGCAGCGTTGTGTGTAGAGTTTTCCACTAGCGTTAGGGTTAGTGAGTTTAATTATATAATGCGCCTAATTAGCATCTATAAATTAGGCCTTCCTAAGGTTATACTATTCTACTAAGGTTATGCTATTAAGGGTAATTTTAATACTTATAAATTCTCTCTCTTTTTAATAAAGAGGAATTGCCTAAAGAGTGGCTAAAAAAATACATAAAAATAGAGAGTATTATTATTAATATATATAGATCCCTTAATTAAAAAGAACGTCCTTAATTAGCTAGCTTTATACTAAGTTAATTATATAAAAATTCTTCTGCCTTTATAGCCTTATTTATTATAACTAATTCCTATTAATTAGCTGCTTCTCTCTTTACTTATCTTTTTATCTAAATTCTTATCTTATTATTATTAATAAAGCTCTTAAAAGCCTTATTTAGCATTGCCTTTATTATTATATTTATAATGTTATTATTCCTATTAATCTATTAAATTTCTATAAGCTTATAACGCTTATATAATTATTAGAGGGCTATAATATTAATTATAAGCTATTTTTCCTTTATTATTCCTAGCTTTATAAGGTATTTATATAAGGAAAAAGAGTCTATATAAATAATTATTAAAATATATACTTTTTATAGCTTCTTTATAATTATATTTAAAGTAACTCCTAATATATATACTATATTTACGCTTTATATTATTCTATATAGCTTAGAGGTAAGAGCACTTTTTATAACTTTCTTACTCTTTATTAAGCTATATATAATAATATTTCCTTAAAGCTTAAATTTTATATTAATACTACTTTTTACTTTATTACTTAGAATAATTATAAATTTAATCTAAAAGCTTAGGTTTTTATTATTTATAAAAAACCTATCTATAAATATATATAATATTACTAATTAAAGGTTAAGTAGGATATAGTAAATCCCTTAGTTAGAATTCTTAATTTGCTAATTTATTCTCTTATTAAGCTTATTTATATTAGTTTAGTTAGGTTTTTAACATTATACTACTATAAAGAGGTTAAAAAGTGCCTTTAGTTAGCATACACTTAAGATATATACTTTAAAAGCTTATTATTAAATATATTAGTCTTTTATAGTTATTTTATTCTTAATTTCTATTATTATAAGCTTTTTGCTTTAGCCTTTTTAGTTTAGCTTAACTATACTATTACTATAGTCTATTAGAATATAGCTATTAAAAATAAGGGGGTCCTTAGCACTTAATATATACTTTAGTTTAGCTATAAAACTTACTCTCTAGAGCTCTTCTTTTTCTTTATTAAAGAACCTTATATTACTAAGGCTAAGGGTATTATCTATTTATATCCTAATAAGCCTAAAGTTATTATTATTTTTAGAGGTAATTAGAAAGCATAGGTTATAGCTAGAAGTAATTATCTTTAATATCTCTTTATAGTAGTTAAAGTATATTGCCTATTAGTATATACTTACCTTTATAATGCTATATAAAGGCTTAATTACTTTTATTATTATATTTTTAGAATAAAGGTATTTAATTTATTATAGGAGCTTTGTAATAATAAGCTAGCTAAGGTTTATTTATAATTATATATATACTTAAGTAATATCTTTTAGCTAGAGGAAAATTTTCTCTTTTATAAGTAATAAGGCTAGCGCTATAATAAGTTATTAGCTAGCCTATTAAATTATATATGCCTATATAAGAATTATTTTCTTCTTTTAATTACTATAGCCTTAAATTATAAAATATAATTTCTTATATAATAAAGAGGTTCCCTTGCCTTTAACTTCCTAGACTATTTATAAGCAAAAAAGGCATTAGTTTCTATATTTTTTAGGGTTAAACTCTATAAATTTAAATATATCTCTTACTAATAATATATTAATTTCTTTCTTATTAAAGGCTTTAAAAGGTATACCCTTAGTAGTAATTTTACTTTCTTTTTTAAGGGTAACTATAATTTAAAAGTTTTCTTTCTTTTTTATTAATAAAAATATACTTTCTTTTATATAGGTGCCCTTTTTTTATTCCCTTTATATTCTATAAGATCTTAGCTACCCTTCTTTTAAAGATATACTATTATAAGTAGTATATTTATTATAGTTTAAGCTAGTTATTATTAATTCTTCTTCTTTTTCTAGTTTTATTCTTTATTAGTAATAAATTAAGTTAAAACCCTTATTATTATCCTACTTAGGTTAGTTAATTTTACTATTATTATTTACCTCTTTTTATATTATAGGTTTAGTTATCCCTTACCTATACTTAGGATAAATTTAGTAATAGCTATTAAAATTACCTAGCATAAGCTATCTAAAGATAGAATTACTATTTCCTATAATTACGCCCCCTTCTTTTTCTAGTCCCTTTTCTTAGAGGTAATAATTTAGGTAAAAACCTTTATTATTATCCTTATTATTAGGGCTAATATCCTTTCTCTTTACTTTATTTCCTAGTCTCTTATTATAGTAGTAATAATTTAAGTAAAAACCCTCCTTATTATTTACCTTTAGAGAGCTAAGCTTAGCTTTAATCTTTAATTTATACTCCTTTTATTTACCTTCTCTTTCTAGTTTTATTTATTAATAAGAATAACTTAAGTAAAAACCCTTATTATTATTCTTAATAAAAGGATTAATATTAAGTATCTTTACTTTTTCTATAATATTACTTTTTTTTCTTTTTAAAGAAGTTAAATATTCTTTTCTTTTTAGTTTTATCTTTTAATACTAATAATTTAAGTTAAAACCCTTATTATTATTCTTAAGAAAGGAACTAAGTTTAGCTTTTTCTCTTTTTAATAAAGTTAAACTATTTCTTTTTTTTTATTTTATTCTTTATTTTCCTTCTTCTTTCTCTTTATTTTTATAATTAAGGTTAACTCTTTATATTTTTATAGTAAGTGCTACTATAAAATACTTCCTTAGGTAGCCTTATTTCCTTAGGGCTTTAATAGCCTTTAAAGTAATTAGCCTTACTACTAGAGTTCTACCCTTTAGGTAAAAACCTAGTGGTTTACCTTTAGTAGTAATTATTATAGTTATTTTTATTATTAAGGCTTTATTCTTTAGTTAAAAAACTAAAGGGTTATTCTTAATAGTACCTACTAACTTTAGTACTTAGGTATTATTAGTAGGTATTTTATAGAGTTTAATAATAATACTATAGAAATTAATAGGGTTATTTAGTATATCTATAGTGTAGGTCTTCCTTATAGTAGCTATAAGCTTATAAGGGCTATACTAGCCTTCTTTCTCTTACTATATATATATATTAAACTATAGTAAAAGCTAGTAAACTAGTATAGTATTAGGTTTATTCTAAGTACCTATAGCTTCCTAGAATTATTATTTTATAAAGTATTTATAGGCTTTTTTAGTAGCTTATTATAGTATTATTACTTTTTAAGCTACTAATAGGCTTAGTAGTAACTTTATTATTATATAAAGGTATACACTAAAAACTAGTAGTATTAGTATAAGGCTATTAGGGCTTGCTAAGTTATTAATTATTTTTACTACTATTTAAAGCCTTTAATTAGTAGTTAATATATTACTAACCTTCTCCTTAATAATATTATATGCTTATCTTAAGGGAAGGTAGTATCTCTTTATTTTACTAATACTCAGAGTATTGCAATACAATACAAAATGTATTGTATTTTTGTATTGTATTTGTATTGTATTTAAATACAATACAAAATACAATACAAAAAAA
>SRPT01000526.1:0-22101 GCA_018360205.1 Claviceps digitariae | reverse complement strand
AAAAAAAAAAAAAAAAAAAAAAAAAAAAGCCAGACCTGGGCTGATGCAGAGCAACAATCCACAACCCACACGCGGGCAGATCTGCCGCCACACACACCAGAAACAACTGCCAGTCAGTCAGCAGACCAGGCAACAACACGAAGCAGGCGGCGGTGTGGTGGTCGTGTCTTGTTCGTTTCGCCCGAGGTCGGTAGACGGAAGGGGTGCGCCAACGCCCAAGGCCTAGAGACTGGGCCGCACCGCCAGGCAGCCATGTGTGTTTTTTTTTTTTTTTTTTTTTTTTAATACTCGGCAACGCTTGTCTCATGTCGTTAGCCAAGACACGCCACATAATTGGTGTCTGTCGTTTACGCCAAAGCTGAAGCCCGATAAACGGGCCCTTGATTTGACCCTGAGACTGGCCGATGCCGATTGAAGGCTCAGATGCCCAGATTCCCCCAGGTCCCAGAGTCACAGTGCAGCGAGTTGCACTCGAGGCGGCGGGTGCTTCCAGCGCGGGGAAACTGCTCTTCAAGGCTGAGTAAAAGGTCCTGATTGTTACACGAAAGCTACACTATATATTCTTACTCGTAGAATTATTTGGGCAGATAAAAAGTAGTCTGTGTGTACCGGCGCAGGCGTGGAGCCCGTGGCCTGGATGTTGCACTTGGTCAAGGGGATAACCTTCCGTCTATGGAACCCTATAGGTGTGAAAAGTGAGCATGTCTATTAGATCCTATAGAGGATGAAATTTCTATGGGGTCTGTATAGTAAAATGATCTCGAGCCAGATGGCTGTGATATGAGGCTATAAGTGCAAAGGAGCGAGCGGTAGGGGAGTATGGTCCAACCTCGCCGACCACAACACCATTCAACTATATTTACAAAAGTTCTTTATTGTACCTGCATGTGCGTTTTTCTCGGGGGTTTCGGAGTTTTTTCTTTCTTGTTCTTTTCGATTTTTCCCTCCATATTCCATATTCCGCAGCAACTGGCAACATATCCGCCGGCACAGTCTGGCATAGCCCCTCGTGCTTCGCGGCTAGTGTTTGCCTGCTTGTGTCCTTGGCTGTTGACCTCTTTTAGACAGTCATAATATCCATGATACCATGAGAGGAAAGAATTGGTAAGAAGAGGTAGGTAGGGAGGTAGGCAGGTGAATTAGGTTCGGAATTACCTGTACTGTACTCTCACTGAGGGTAAGTACCTAGACAAGCGAGTTATTCAGCAGAATGCCGGCATAATCTTTGGACGTCTGATCAAATACAAAACAAAGGGGAAAAAAAACAAAGACACTGCTAGCCTCGTCCTCTGTGGAGCTGGGTGATGCGACCAGCGACAATGCCACTTGGTTCGGTCAAGAATTGCCTCTTTTGGAAGTAACCGGGGTGGCCGCATCGTGGAGTTGTGGACCATGGCTCTGGCAAGTGTGCAGGGGAGGTTGTGATGGCATATAGATTCTCCAGAATCTGAGAACGGCCCGTGGCTCGCTCGACAGCAGAGCGCGTAGCCCCGTTGGCCTTTCGTTGTCCAACGCGACGGTCGAGAGAGTACGGTGAGGCTACTCACGCCGTTGCATTGGGTGGTTGGTTTTTTTTTTCTTTTTTTTTTTTTTTTTCTTTCTTGTTGTCTGTCTTCTGGTGTTTGGCATCCACGAGCGTGGGGTGCGTGGACGTCGAAAGCCGGGAGGTCTGGGTCGCGGGATGACGATGGTTCTTCGAGTCTGGGGCGCTTCTGATAGCATCCGGGCCACGGGACGCGCGTGAACAGCAAGGCGGTCTCAACTTGGCTTCCCGTACCATTACTTGTCACATAATTGCACAGCACGTGCAGATGCTGACACACCAGAGAGCGAAATACCATAGGGCACGGGATAAGGACGGGAAGCGTCCATGTCCTTGAAAGGCCCTCTGTACCACCAGCTTGCAGCTGCATAGTACCCCGACACAGACACAGACATGATCAAGTCGAGAGTTGAGGACACTAGAGTGTACCTAGCAATGGCTGGTAGACGGTAGACGCCAGACGGTAGACGCCAGACGACTGAGGCCATGCCGGCTGGCCAATAGCCATCTGCTTACTTGGCTCTCCAGTCTGTCTGTCCTTCTTATTAGTCACTCGCGCTTCCAGTCTTCCAGTCTTCCAGTCTTCTTGCCTCTATCTTCCCTTCTCTCTGGTACGTCGCCTTGTTTTTGACTGCTGCCTGCCCAAGGCCTTTAAATACGACCCATCCCGCCCTCATCCATCTGCTCATGGTCTCATGTATTGTTGACCGCCAAGACAAAAGCTAGCATTCCGAGTTCGACTGTTGCAACGTACAAGTACTTTTACCTGATCCATCTCTTGTTTTGTCTCCCCGTCTGGTGCGGCCTTGTTGCCCAGGGCCGTGCGTATACCTTTTCGCACTCGACGTCTTTCTGCCTATCTGTCTGCCTATCTGTCTGTGTGTCTGTATTCTGTATTTCTTCCCGTGTGTCTTCCTGTCCATCTTCCTGTCTGTCTTCCTGTCTGCCTTGGCCAGATCAGACACCACCCGGCCAGCCTGTTGTTGTCTCAGCCCGTCTGGTCGCATACGCCAGGCATCAGCGCTGCCCGCCATCCTCATCCTCATCCTCATTCTCATTCTCATTCTCATTTTCATTTTACTCCGCTTGCGCGCTACAAAGGTTTGGCTCTCTTTTTTATTCTATCCCCCCCTCTTTTCCATCTCGTGGCTTTTTTGTTCTCGTCTTTTCCCTGTTTGTTTGTTCCCCTGTACAGTCTCGGCCTTTCCGTCACTTTCACCATAGTCAAGCGCAAGTCGACTGATACAGGTGGGACGCCTCCAGCTTCGGCTTCAGCTTCAGCTCCAGCTTCAGCTACAACTTCAAAGGCTGAACAACACCGTTCGAACTATTTAATACATCTGCCTTCATATCTTCATTCCGCTACGCTCGATATATTCAGCCGGTTTTTTTATCTGTACACGAGAGTGGAATCGACCAAAAGTTTAGCCCTGTTCCAGCTTTACTAGGCACCATGAACGTAAGACAATGCAACCGTTGCTTCCGTTACTTCCATTGCTTCCCTTGATTCCATAGCTCCTCCTCAAAAGCTGTCCATATCCAGCTTGCATTAACCTCCGCGATTATAGACTCAATATAGCTCTGACCGGCCACTACCTACCGGCCAGTCCGTTTCTTCACCACAAGAATATCCCCTCCAATCCATGGCTCGTACACGTACCATATCCAATCGTTCCGATTTTGACATCGACTTTTCGTACCATGGCGCGGACCCATTTTTGTACTCACCGAGTATTCCCAAGGTCCCCCCTACTCATGACCAATTCTCTGGAGCCTCTCCCAGCTCCGATCTCTTGGCCCGTCTGGATGAGAGTGACAACGCTCCCGAAGTTGGAATTCACCCTGGTAGCTACCTTTTCGCCAAAGACTGGTTTGAAGAGCAGTCATACCCATCCGCTGCCGGAACGTACTCGTCTCCTGATGGGGCGTGCAGCAACTTTCTGTCCTCGGCTCCCCTTTCCATGGAGTCGGGCATCTCTGATGTCGACTATCTCCAGCCTCTTTCGAGGCAAAATAGTGCACGGAACGGCAGCGGCGGTGTCTACATGGCGACATATATGTCCTCTCAGTCCTATCAGACGCGCGAGGTCTCGGTCCAAGATCCCATTCCCACCCTGAAACAGGATCATCATTATGCAACAAGTCCCGACTCCCACCCCGACCTGATTGCCATAGGCTCCAGCTTTGCGCCTTTTCACGATTGTCCCGTCTCTTCAATCAACAATTCCGTATTCTTGTCACCCCCAACCTCGTATTTAATGCAGCGCTCGGTATCCAACAGAAGCTCCGCCAGCGGAAGATCATTGGCTTCCAACGCCGAATCTCGCCCCCTTGACACTCTAACGAAGCAGCTAGCAAGTGGTAAAGTCGCCAAGATTCGTCCCAGGTTTCCCGGTAGACCTCTTTCTTCAGCGTTGAGTCCCTCTAATATCAAACATCGAGCGCGAGGCACAGCTCAGCTTCAAAGATGTCCATACCGGCGACCCAGGGGTCCCAAAGTCTTTTGCACTCAGTGCAATGAGCAACCGGAAGGCTTTCGAGGCGAACATGAGCTCCGCCGGCACATCAGCGCCAAGCACAGCGCTGTTGTCAAGAAGTATGTGTGTCGCAACCCAGCCTCAGTCGGACTCAGTTCCACGGTTTCCGTCATCCAGCCATTGTCTGACTGCAAGGCATGCACAAGTGGCAAGGAGTACGGCATCGACTACAATGCCGCTGCTCACCTTCGCCGCACGCATTTCAGGCCCAAGCCTCCTCGCGGTAGAAACAAGAAGCCCGATGCCGAGAAACGGGGCGGCAAAGGTGGTGGTAGCTGGCCGACCATGGCTGAGCTGAAGCCTTGGATCATGGAAGTTTCCGTCGCTTACGACGAAGATGATGCATCACCAGCGCCAACCATGACGAGCCCACTCCTTCTTGATGGTGACGCAAATGATGATGGTGGTGATGAAGGTGATGATGAAGGTGAAGACAACGACGAGAATGGCGACCCCGTTTGGACGTTGCCACAAGCAGCCGACCAAGTTGGATCTGAATACAGCCTCCACGGCAATTACGCCGCCTCGTTCAAAGACACCCAGATGCCAAAGACCATGCCATTTGCTGCTGGTCATGATGCCCATCTGAGTGAATTCCACGACCCCATGTCTTACGTTCACGACGCAACGCAAGATCTAGCCATATCGGTTGAGAATGGCCTCCATATAGATCAGACTTTTGCATATGCTGATTTCCTCCATCAGCCTCAAGTCTCCCCATGGCCCATGAACGATGAGTAGCGGCAAAGAGGCTAGAACCAACCCGGCATATCTTCTGTCCAGGAATCGGAAAAGAATTACTCGCTACTACATCGTCGCCTCGTTACTGCAGTACAGTATATCACTACCAACACGCCGGATAGCGCCTATATGACCGAAACTGTACAAAAAGAAAAGAACAAAAACAAAACCACAACAACAACAACAACAAAAGAATCAAACACGCCGGAAAAAGAAATTACACCAGTACTTTATGCGAGTGTTTTTGCTACGACCTGTTTACGCTGCTGGTTCTGCCAGGAAAGCTTCTTCGTTGCTGCAGTTTGACCGTTGGGCGGCTGTTGCTTCGTAGCATCATACACTCACTGCTTGTTAGGTTCCTGCCTCCCCCCTTTTCTTCTTCTTCATTTTCGGCCTGTTTTATATTGTTCTTTTCTCCCTTTATTCCTCTGCACTTTTCGGTTTCGTTCAATTTCCGTTTACTGTGAAATATAGGCCAAGTGCCATTTTTTTTTTCATATCTCTTTTTCTCATACACTACATGTCTCACCACCCGCATTCCTTTTCCATGTATGTCATCACAGCCTACTCATATTTTGTCAACATCTTCCATCACATCATGCTGCAAGATGCTTGCCACTTTATCCTTGGATAGTATCCATCTACCTCTCTCGAAGTCTTGCCAAGATCTTCCCTGATCATCATGCTGCAAATATGCTTTGCTGCCTTGTTTCTACTCCTCTCCGTATATATGGTCATCCGAAGTTACTACTAAATTGTACATACGCTTCTGTTTTATTATGGGCTGGGATACTTTTTCTTTTGGCTTTCCTTGAGCGCCATTTTTCCATTTCTTCCCTTTTCTTTTAGTCCCCGCCTCCCATGTACCTACTGTTTTTTTTATTTTTCATTCCTTTCATTAGAATTACCAAGTTTCCATACGTTATACGTCCGCATAGCGGCTCTGTGCAGCATTTCCACGCATGAGTCGATGTCGATGCAAACATACTGGCGAACACTCGTCATGATAGAGAGCACATGCAGCGTGATGGAATTTCTTTACATTCAAGTATGTATATGTATATATATGTGTGTATATATGTATATATATTTGATTCGGATTCGCATTCGAATTGTTTTGATCTGTATATAGCTTTAGATTGGGCTTTGAATCTACCATCGAATTGGGCTTCGAGTTTGCTTCTAGATCCCTCTCTGGGTTGAATTAAGATTGCATCTGGGTCTTGGACTCGTCTTGAACAGCTGAACACGTATAACTTCCGACATCAGCGTCAGCGGACATAACGGCGTGGTGGGCTTTGATTGCCACCATGTGGTTATCGTATCATTGCTTTGAACATACGCACTGAATCGGAAACATGTCTTTCGTCACCGCACGAAAGACAACATACTTGCAGGGACGTCTCTTTTCGGATCCTGCGCTATGTACATTCTAGACGTTATACGTTGGCGTATTGGTCACGGTACATGCCGAATTGGAGGTCCAGCAACAGTCCGGCTACCCTACTCATTCTTTGACTCGCACAAACAAGCGGATACTATCACATCAGTGAAATGACATGAGTGCCTTAGAAGCAGCTCCTACCCGGCGCACTATTTCAGCCGCGTTTTTCATAATAATGTACATAAATAAACAAACAAGGGTATGCCCACCTTCCTCTCCATCGTCTATCTTGCCATCCTCACCACACCCCTCCGCCCACTCCTACCGCCTTTCCCCTGGTGAGGCTTGTGCGCTCAATCCCAACCGCATAGTCTTATTTTTTCTCATGGACCATTTTATGGCTGCTCTGCAACTGGCTCGTCTGCACAGCACGTCAACTCCTTCAGACAGAAATCAAGCAGCAACAATTATGTTGGCTGATCGGGAAGGAGATTTCTGTGCTTGAAGGGGGTGAGGTATCAATGGTTGTGATGCCAACATGGAGGGCTTTATATGAAGGTTCTAAGAGGTTTGTATATCGAAGATTGTGATTCGTGAAATTGACACCCAACGCCGCGGCCTATGGTATTTCTTTCCTATTTTGAACACAAGGATTTCTTGAGAAGAAAAAAAAAAGAGGAAAGAAAAGAAAACCAAGTAAGAAATAAAATGAAAAAAAAAAAAAAAAAAAAAAAAAAAAAAAAAAAAAAAAAAAAAAAAAAAGACATTCAATGACGCTCGAACAGAACCCCTCACATCTTCTTCACCCTCTCGGCCCATTCCTTTGTATTCCGAATCCCCTCATGCCCTCTCCGGAACAACCTCCTCTCCCACTCCTCCAGCCCGCGCAAAAAGTCGGTCCCCTGACCGCCAACTCCCTCGTCCGCCTTGCGCGCATGCAGGCCCACGTCCCCCGCGCGGATCACAAACGTCCTCCTCAGCACGGCACCCAGCTCCCTCTCGTCAAACAGGTCCAGCATCCGGACGCCAATCCCGTACAGGTGTGCGCTCTGGTCGCGCAGCGGCACGGCCCGCGGATCGGCCTTGAGGGCGTTGATGACCTTCTCGGACAGGCAGGGCGGGAGGTTGAGCGTCAGGGGGGGCTTGGCGTCGTCGCCGGCGGAGGCGAGGGCTAGCATCTCGGCTAGCCAGAGGGGGAGGGAGAGCGGGGTGCCGGGTTTGAGGCCTGAGGAGTTGTCGAGGTGGCCTAGGTAGGGGACGTCGAGCTCGAATTGGCAAGGGACTTTCTGGGGGGGGGGGGGGTTTGGGTCAGTTGCTTTTGGTTGGAGACTTGGGGGGTGGGCATAATGTCATGGGAGCTCCTTTTGAAGAAAGAAGAGGGGGGGGGGGAGGGACGGTTACCTCTGCATCGGTCAGAATGGCATCCACGTCGTAGTACGACATGGCGGATGTCCTGCTGCCAGGTTGATGGCGTTCCTGGATCTAGACGTTTTGATCGCTGGGTTGGAGGTTGTGGTGGTGGTGGCAAAGCGCGAGACGTTGTGAATGTGGACTCACGGGACGGGAGCCGCCGGTTACCGCGATCTGGTTTGCCCCGCCATGAGCGCGTCTGTGTCACGAAAGCATGTGATTAGTAAGAAGGGTAAGAATGCCTCTCACTTGGCCAGGGGTACTCCTCAGGAGCCAGCAGCGTCTTTCTCTTACTTTTTCTACAAAGCTTGCAACTGTCTCACAACCGAGAGATCAATCGACAAGCTGCATTTTGGGCATAATTGGCAGGTGTTGTGTGGTTGCGACCCATCATGGCGACGACGTTCAAATGGTGGAAGAATGAGAATAAATATCAAAGAAAGAAACACAGAATGTATGCTCGGGAGTTTGCGATTTCATGCGTCCAAGATTCTCCCGTGCCAAGGGTATTTGCCAATCAAGGGCAGAATCATGCTTCACACCACTAGCTGAGGCCATTCGTGCATCTCATAGGCTGTCGGCCCGCCCGCTCCACAGTGACGACAAGCTGACTCCAACGAACCGTGATGCAGAGCTCGCGCTGAAATAACTCGAAGCTCTCCCTCCTCCACCCGACTCACTCAACATCGCCTCAACCCGCCATCACGTTCGTCCCAGACGTCAATTTTCTCCCCAGTCCAGTCAGTCAGTACCGTTCCCAATTCCAGCAACCCTTCATCCCCACTCCGCTCAATTGGTGAGCCCTGCAGAGCGTCCAATCTGTCGAATTTACGTTTTTTTCAAAAAACACCATCCCAACGCCTCGCATCTGACCAAAGCTCACATACACACTTCCTCATAGCTCGAAACGTACAACATCCCCGGTTCTCGACCTCCTCCACCATGTCGTCCACTCTTCTTCGCACCACGCCCATCCTCCGCGCTGGCCTCCGCGCCGCCAAGCCCATGGCCTCCATCTCCAACACCAGCTTCGTCCGCGGCAAGGCCACGCTGCCCGATCTTCCCTGTAAGCGACGTCCCGTCCCTCGTCCGCAGTGAAAGCATACACCAGCGGACTTTGTGTGTCTGTACATATGCTCGCACTCGCACAAAGGACCAAAAGAAAAAAAAACATATATATAATCTTCCGCATCGCCACGAGTTTACCTCATCGCTGACACCCCCATCATGACACCCCCGACACACCACCCAGACGATTATGCCGCCCTCGAGCCTCACATCTCAGGCCAGATCATGGAGCTCCACCACTCCAAGCACCACCAGACCTACGTAAACAGCTACAACGCCGCCATGCAAGCCCTCGGCGACGCCCACGCCAACAACGATGCCAAAGCCGCCGCCGCGCAGGCCCCGCTCCTCAACTTCCACGGCGGCGGCCACATCAACCACTCCCTCTTCTGGGAGAACCTGGCCCCCAATGGCAAGGGCGGTGGTGGCGAGCCTGAGGGCAAGCTTCTGGTATGTTTTTTTCTTTTTTTTTTTCTCCCTTTTTTTTTTTTTTTTTTGGTTCTTTGGATTCTACACCTGGACTGGCAGACCTGTTGGGAAATGTGGAAAAAAACAAAGACAAAAAAATGAATACTTGAATAGCTGACGCGCAATCTTTGCTCGAAATAGACGGCCATTAAGAAAGACTTTGGATCGTTTGACAACCTGAAGAAGCAGACCAATACTGCTCTTGCGGGAATTCAGGGCTCTGGCTGGGCTTGGATCGTCAAGGACAAGACTTCGGGGACGTTGGGACTGGTTACGCGGGCTAATCAGGATCCTGTTGCGGGCAACCTTGAGCCTCTTCTTGGAATTGACGCCTGGGAGCACGCCTACTACCTGCAATACCAGAACCGCAAGGCTGAGTACTTCAGTGCGATTTGGGAGGTCATAAACTGGGGCACCGTCGCTAAGCGATTTGAAAAGTAATGGCGTTGTTCTGCGCCCTGCCACTCATAATGTTGTCTCAATACATGTAAATTACTACAAAAGCTTCCGTCTTCTCCAGCCCATCTATTGTGATTGGAATTAAGCGGTGTCTGGTAAGCCACCGAGGTCCCCTCCACACATGACCCGAGTTTTCCCGGCAGGCCTGCGGCCTTACTCTCGCAACGTCGTACACGCACATCCAGGCGGGATATCTTTGACGGCGAATCGGTCTCCCGGCCAACAGTGACAATGCCAGGTCCAGACGGATCCGATCCTAGCAACGAAACCGGGGCCGCAGGTGTCAATCCATGCGACTGACTGACTGACCACATACATACATGCAGCATCAGTCATGGAGTTTGGCATCGAACGATGCCTTGATATGCTGCTAGCTCGGCGTGAAATTCTTTATCAAATATCTCGTTTGCATAGTCATACCAGTCAAGGTTCCGGTCACTCGTCCGAGCTTCAAAGAACTTGACATAATCCCACCAGTCGGGGTACCAGCCCGCGCAGTCCCAGCCAGTTACATGAACAAGCTTGCTGCCTTGAACAATGATGTTCTTGGGACAAAGATCCCCGTGAGAGAGGACAGCGGGAGCTTCATGTCCTAACTCATAGGCCAGTGTCGCTGTGATAGGCTTGGGCACTGTCGGATGAAATGAAGAGATCAGGAATGCTACAAAAGTCTCGTGGCTGGGCTTTGATCGTACCGCCCAGTAAGTGCTACTCAAATGTTTATCAAGCAAAAGGCAAAATGGTCCAGAGCGTGCTGATCCGAGCCACGGCATCATTTCTGCTCTGGGCGTGTTTTGCATTTTCTTCACGAACTTGCGAAGCTGGCGTGCCATCTGGAACTTTTGGTCCGCTGAAAACGTACACTATACGTCTTCCAACAACTCGCCGTGGGCATCATGCATGATAGAGTATGGGGATGAAAATTCTTCCCTCTCTGTTTTCTGGGCCCATTCTGCATGGTCTACACTCGGCAGTTGTAGGACAGGCAGCTTCGAATGTTGACATAAGCTTTCTGTGACCACCAAACCGACTTCTGTAATATTTCGATGGTGCATGACTGCCGATGGTGGTGACCTTTTTGTTCCAGGGAGCTCCAATACAAGCTGCAAAGGCCAGCTGCGAAGCAAACCTTTCAGATAGGCTGTATGTTGGTCCGACGGCGGTGCTTTTGTACGAGAGACGTGATCAGCGGCAAACCCTTTTTTTCAAGTACTTTTCCTCTTCTTCTCTTGTTACATCAGCTAGTCTAGTCAACTTACCTGGGGGAAACTGAGGAGGCATCCTCCAGCTTCGTAGCGTGTCATTACCTCGACTGCGCTTTACCCTGTCGTTGACGGCAGCATCGTCACATGGCCGTTTTTGGAGTACCGAAGCTTTCTTCTTTTTTTTCCGCGCCTTTTTTTTTGCAGCCCTAAGAACCTTGAATTGTTTCTTGTCGTTTAAGTGACTCTTGGCATTCAAGGTCAGAAGGTTCGCGCCTGTGAGACCAATGGTCTGGGCCTCCAAGGGGCGCGGTAGAGACTCGAATGGTTTGTCAGCTTTCTCCTGAAGCATTCTCATTCGTTCTGGATTCATAACTGTGTTGCAACAACAATAACAAGGAGATAATGACGTTGACACAAACCCGTAACCAAAGAGATGCCAGTCCAGGAGACGAGCTGTGGTTTTTTGAAAGATGGGGATGACAAGGCAAGGAAGTACAGCCGGGACGTGACGGGACGTGACGGGCTGGGTGGAACAAAAACATGAAGTAGGCACCCTGACTTGAGGTGTCAAGCCAGACGTCGGCTGCAACGGGTGTCAACAGCGCGGGCTGCGAGTCTGTCACGCTTTGGGTGGAACAAGCGCGGAAGGAGCGAGCGTCTGTTGTTTGAGTCCTGACCGGTCAGGCAGGCAGCATGAACTCCCTCTCACTTGTTCCCCTGGCCCTGCCATTCCATTTCCTGCAGATTCATTGTCCTCTCTCTTCCCCCTCACATATCCTATGCTCATGAAACTTTGACGACGTCCCCAACATATTGCTTGTTGCTTGATGCGTGGGCTCGCGAAATCGACGGGATATCGTCGTGATATCATGTGGAAATAGTTGCTGACGAGAGAGGGGGGGGATGACGGACAATGACGGAACATTCCACGTGATCAATTGCGCAAATTTCGATCACGATTTCAGAAGACATGGGTACGGGACCACCGAGCATTCGGTCCGGGCGTTTTCTCTCGCGAAGCCGAATTCATGATTCCCTCTCTCGACCTTCTTCACAACTTGTCACTTGTCCGCAACGTCGGGCTGACAGTAATGGTGCCGAACCATCAGAACGCCAAAAGCAAGGAACCGAACGTCTTCATCGCAATAGATTGATTCTGTAAGTAGGCAATGGACTGCAATATATGACACAATGAATTGAGCTCGTTCCCCTGATAACACACTGCTATCACGGGGGGTGCACACCGTTCAGACCGGTGTATAATGAGTATCGCTCGAGGCCTGGAAACGCCGAAACATTCGCCTTTTGCTTCAAAACTGGAACCTTGCATTCCGTTGGGAACTATGAAAGCGCAAGAAATAGAGGCTCACGCAAGCTTCGCGCACAGACTGTTGTCAGTGGCTGAAGCAAACCTGCGTTCCGAAGTAGTCCGGAGTGCACAGATGGTGGCAGCTGCAGCAAGTCGAGCATATATCGAGGCGGCGGCCCGGACTGGTGGTAGATCTGTCTGTGCACGATGGCTCTTGTCACAATCAAACTGCACAATCGTTGTGAATGTGCAAGCAGCATTATCTACCGTCGGCACATGTACATGGTATAGGGTTCGGAAGTTAAGCTCATACCTACTGCCACTCAGAGTGCCATGTCGGGAAATACGTGAGAGTCTCATCAGCCAACACTATGTGAACAAGGGCTCGGCAAGCGACATGCCCAGCTCCAAGCGGTTAAATGACTCTTACGGGTCATAGATGGTAGCGCTGAAGAGGATACTCGCTTAGCCGACGCGAAAGAAGCCCGAGCTGCGTGTGTTCGACGGAATATGGACCACAGCGGTTGTTGGGCCATAATGTGGCTGCTGGGGGACAATGGACACTGAATATAATTGGCGTCTCAATTGTCTTTCGTATCGAGAAATCAGCTCGAAACGATGAGGGTACCGACGGCGGCCCAATATAAAGGCCATCTAAGCAGCGGCCGACAAGCGAACTATCCCCCCCTGGCGCCTGCCGGCGCTTGAAGCTTGCTCGAAACGACTTGAAGATTTGGAGCAGCTGACTCATAAGATGATTTTTTCGAATCCACAGTCAACTTCCAAGGTGAAGATTCTCCTATGGCAAAAATCGGAATTCGATGCCAGAATTTGATGGAAAATAATTGGACTTGCGGTGAATTCCAGCATGACAGAAAAATAAAAGTCCAAGTGTCACGAAGAATCTGATGTTAGCAGCGGATGCGTCCACATGCGTCGCTTTGCTGCCGTTGTAACACAGGATCCGGTTACCGACATCTTCACCGCTCCGAATACATTCGATCTGAATGTCGATCTGCCCTTGACTGGGCCGGTCGAAGATTTGTCGCTGCGGACCTTTTCATCCCAACAACTCAAATCGGGCAATCTAACATTACAACTCGCGAGTGAATATTTTCCGCCAAAGTTCGCGAGTCGGTGGACTTTCAAACGCACAGTATCATGTTTCAAGTGCCTTAAAATGCCTTGCAACATTGGTTGATAGCAGAAAGTTCTCTGCATGACCCTGACATTGCAAATGTTTCCACAAAAACAAGCCTTTTGTCTCCTATTGCACATCCATTGACTCCTAACATTGTCTGAACAGTCGTGCAAAAGAGTTCCCAAGGCGCATAGCACTTTGGTCACCATAGCCAAAGTATAGAAATAACGTCGCGTTCTCAACAAATATGTTCGTTCAACTTGGCTACAGTATTGTGCAACGTCAAATATATATATCCGGGAAAGACATTCATGGCTTATTTCTGTTGAGAAGACAACCACCAGGAGTAATACGAGCACCGGTCGGCGATGATGTTCCTGTTTATCCGCAACGCCAAAAGGTCTCGGAAGAGCGCCACCTGAAGTCCTGCGAGGCATTTCAGTCGTTGGATCATGCCGCTCTTTGAATACCAGGATGTATGCAAGAGGGGTTCCAACCCAAATATGCTCATGTCCAACATAAATCTATTGAGGGTGTGAGTAACGTTACACGAACCCCCATAAACTCCAGGTTCGATCAATTCTGCAGATTTACATATCTACCGGACATTGCATCTTGACATCGCCCAATTCTGTCGTTCGGGGATCCAGTGAGACACCGAACCGATCTCTCGGTACTCTTGCTGAAGGCATTCGGACATGATATATCTTGTATTACCGGCATACGAGACTTCGTGAAGTATTGGCTCATACTTATCGCTTGGAGCCGAGGTGCCGGCTATGATACTCACTGTGCACGACCAGGAATTCTCCCCAGAAACGGCAAAGACGAAATCCAGGGGAAACCAAGCACACGCACACACAGATATACACAAAAAAACACTTGATCAATATTGTCTCATCTTATCCATATCGTTGGATTCGAGCATGTTTCACAAGTTGTCCGGACTTGGTATGAAAGCTATCTCGTAAATCTGCGAGCGCAATTACAAAAAAGGGGCTAAACAATTCAGCCTGGCTCAGGGGCATCGGATGTTTGCATTTTTCGAAACTTTCGGTTGGTAACCAATTACCACGCCGAATATTGTCTCAATTCCCAAGACCGACATGGAAAGCAAGGTTGGCATGGCTCTCGCAGTTGATGGAAGTCACAGTTCGGCATCATCTTCTTAAATCCTTCCACATGTCTTTCGCCAATCTCTGCTTTCCCCGAAAATATTGCTTTGACCATGGCAGATAGCGTTATTAGAAAAGCTTGCGACCGTTGTCACTCCCAAAAGTTGAGTTGTAAGCGTGTCGGTGAGGAAGCCTGTGAGCGGTGTATCAGACTTCGAACCGAGTGCAAGTCGAGTCCCTCTCTTCGGTATAAGAAGCAGCAGCACCAACAGCAACAGCAACAACAACAACAGCAACACCTTCATCATCAGCACCCACAGCAGCAGCAACAGGAGCAACATTCACATCAACATCAACATATACATCAACATCCACACCAACGTCCACACCAACACCAACACCAACACCAACACGAACGCCAACACCAACACCAACGCCAACACCAACACCAACACCAGCAACAACTCCAACAACTCCAGCAACAAAGACACCACTCACAAAGCCAGCACAACTCGTTGGCCAACTCGCAGTCTCAAGCACAGCCTCAAACACACCCGGTCCAGATCCCTGTTGTGGGAAGCAAACCCCCCATTGGCAGGCGCTCACCAAAAAGGAGGCGAACCTCGAGTGAGTTGAGTCTCGTACTTGGAGAACAAGGTATGTGAAGAGCCATGTTATGGTGGCAGCTATTTTTTCTTATGCCTCGTTGGGATATTCTTTCAAGTTTGACACAAAGTTTTGACATCATTCTCCCGAAGGCCTCCCAATCCTTGGCCAAGCAGAGGAGGCTAGGTTAGACGACCCGTGCGCGAGCAGCATCGTTGAAGCACCTCTGGACCCCACAGAATTCAGCTTCGCTCAAATCGAGCAATTGGGATTTTTTTCTCCCCCAGCACATGGGCCTCTAGCACAAGGACAAGGAGCTATCACCGGCGCTGCTGAAGGATTCCAACCTGTCTCATCGTTTCCAAATCACTGGGAGCATTCGTTGACCCAAGCAACCGAGGGGTTTCATTCAACAGACCAAGCAACTCTTCCGCCAACAACCGTAGCGGACAGAAATCAGTTTCCTGCAGTTCTGTCGATTTCGGGCCTCAGAAACGGACATCAGAGCCACAACGTTATAGACAAGCGGCGACGATCACGGCTACACAACAAATCAAGACAAATCGCACTGAGCCACATTATTAACGCACTAGCAACCAAGGAGGCTCTTGCCAATATTCACTGGATGGCGCAACTAACCGAAATCAACTCTCGTCTTCTGGACCTTGCGTCTGTTCTGCCGCAGCCGGGAACAGCGCAATGCAACATCCAATTGTTTGGCGGACCCGGTGATGAGACGTTTCCTAACCAAGGGTTTCCCGTTGAAGAGATATTCCAGCTCACACGACGAGTCGCTGACCTGTTAGACGGTCTTCGCGGTGAAAAGGGCTCAACAGCGACACGTATGGATAGTTCTGATCCGGGGAACTCCATGCTTGTTTTGTCGACATACGTGCGTCTTCTTGACATGTACCAGAAGATTTTCAGCCTAGTTAGCATGGAGCTAGCACAAGCGGATGCTGAAGCAACTTTTCGGTTCTGGCGACTCCCCGACGTACAAGTCGGCTCATTCGCCGTGATCCCGATCCCGCCTCTCCAAATGTCTCTCACTATTCAGTTAGCCGAGGAGTTTCTTGCTCGTCTTCGTGCGGCCACGGCAGCGCTGGATCTTGCTACTAGCAACGGTCCTGACCACAAGTCCGGTGGTAGTGGCGGTGCTGGTGGTGAGATGGACGATTGCAGCAACGGCAAGTCCATGTTCTCGGACGTTGTGGACATTTCCTATCGAGCTGTCAAGAAGAAGGAAGAAAGCCTTGCGAAGCATCTCGCCGAGTTGCGAGATGAAATCCAAGCCATCTTGGATGAATGAGATTGAACTTTTATTCTTTATCTTTCTTTTGCACTTTTTGTTTTCCTTTTGTCCGCCGGAGTGTTGGAAAAGCAGACAAGGTTCTCATGTCTGTCTCGATATTTTGAATAGCAGGAGCACAGATACATGTGTCGAAGTGCAAGGCTCAGTCAAATTTTGAAACCCAGTTCAACTATTTTCATCATTTCTAGCACGAGATCCTAGTTCCATTCCTTTTACCACACAGTATGGCAATATAGTTAGTTCATTCTCTCTCAATACATATACATGTACACGCATGCAGTCTCCAAGTCACTTTTCGCACAATTCTCAAATTCAACGCGACGATGAACCTAACCTTGTGCAATGCCTGTTTACTGCCCAGATGAAATCTAGAATCCTCGTTGTAACGAAGTTTATGTTGCTTTTCTATCCATAAAGTCTTGGCTAAAAAACAATTGTGTGTTAAATAAGCAGCAGTTGTTATTCAGTTAGCATAGATCAGTGCATAACATATCCTTACAGCCTTACTGCTCATAATAATCAAGAAACGCACTATACTATAATCTTTCTAGTCATATTCCACTCTCGCAATACTCTACTAAAATCCTTATAAACACAAAAAGGTGGGACATTAAGACGGACAGACAAACAAGGATCAGTAAAAACAACTCATTTATGGAAAAGCTTATGACCTCGCATGTTTTCAACTCAGAATAAGTCTCCTGCCTCTACCACAATTCCTTTGTACTCCTCCACTCGGCTGTAATAAGATGTACGGTACGGTAAGGAGTATTTATACCCCCCTGTATAAATCCAAATACTGGCCTCACGGGAGCCCCATGCCATTGGTCGGTCTGAATCAGAGGACTTATTCTGCTGAGAAACAAATGTCAAGAGGGGGGTGCCTTGTGCGTCAAGTGTTCTTCATGGGTGGTTTGGTGGCTTTTGTGTTGGAGAATCAGGGTACCATGCTGTCGTGGGGGATTGTGGTACGGCGCAATGGAGGACGAGTTTTCTCGCGGGGAAACTTTGAAAAAGCGATGGAACCAAAACTATTTCACATCTGGACTTTCCGAATGGTTGTGAGCGGAGGTACATATACTGTGATTGGGATTATAGGAGCCAGATCTCAAAGAGGCCGAGCTAGGAGTTTCTCGGGCAGTGTTGCGGTAGCGTGAGACATAAAATTCCAGCTACGGTGTAATATATATATTGAGAATATTGCAATGACTGGAGTGAGCGATCTTAGTAGCGTGCTGCATGCCCTTCCGTTTTGGATGTTTTTTGTAGGGGCGTGTTGCAATCTGATGAACTAGCAGGACATGGCTGGTAATGGTACAGCAATTTCATTACAACTCTGATGAAATAATACTGAATGGTATGACCAGATCGAGGAGTGGTACTTGGCCAGTCTTTTCAAACATGCAATCACGATTCCTGGTTTTGAACAGCTAGGACGTCGTGCTGGGCTCGTACTCTGGCGTGTAAGTATAGACCTGTACACCCAATCGTGCCGTTGTTCGTAGCTTTGGAATATGCAGTTTTCTTCGTTCTTTCCTTTCTATCTTGTTTTATCTCAACAAGCAAAACTCCATTATTGCCCGTGGCCATGCAATGCACACATCCATGCATATACGGTTCGATCGACAAAGGGCGCCGGCACCGATGACGGCCCGATCGGCACGCCCAAAAAGAAAGACATGGCCGGATGTGTAGTTGCCGCCGTATCCCACCGCCAGGTTGTATGCACAGTCTAGCTCAACGAGGCATAGTGGATATCTTTAGGCAATGCTTGTGGCCTAGCAGCGAAGAAATGTCAAAAGTCTTGAATATTGTGGTTTGAGGAAGGGGGTCGAACTCAAGAAATTGGATGCGTCTTCTTTCCTCAATGTCCAGATGAACGAAGGGTCCGGACTGACCCATCGTCTTCAAGCTTTATTACATCTTTCTTTTCTTTCTTGTCTCGATCTCAAATTCGAGTACGTCTTTTCTTGCGTCGATCGTTGCCTCCCTTAGGGAATGAAAGAAGAGAGGCGCCATCGACAACTTGAAACAATGGTTATGAAGTGAGACCAGACGATGTTCCTCGGGGAAACTCTCCCGCTTTATCGATCTGCTGTCGGTGCATCAAGCCTGTGGTGCAGTCCAGGGTGCTAATAATTTCTGTGAGTGAGAAAAGGAGCTAGCAGCAAAACTTAGCACGCCACGTCATGAAATATCAACAAGAATATTCTAGATGCCGATTTGTTGAGCGTTCAAACTAGTTCAAACCTATGCTCGCGCGTCGGCAAAGACCCGACAGCTTCTCGCGTTCCTAACGAGGATACTCGTATAGTTGCTGACCAGTATAGCGTCCTGGATTGTGCACGTGTGATGGTGCCATCCTTTTGATTTTTCCGTGAAGCATTCTAGCCAAAACAAGAAAGAGAAACAAGTCCGCAGCCTTGTTACTGCCAATCCATGTATACTCCCGCTCATGTCACCAAGATTTCCCTAACTGGGAATGCCGGACATGCCGCTCCCTGTTTTGATGGGGAAAAAGAATGTCCGCATCGACTGGTCGCGTTGATTGTAAAAGTCTCTTTATAGCAGCGACGAATTTAAATATCCGCAAAGCGGACGGGTGTATGCTCTCGTAGCGTGCCGTTTCGAAACAGCCACACAGACGATGAAAACTGACATGGACACTGACTATCTTCGGCGAAAAGCAAACAATCCAACCTTGATGGGGTGACGAGACCCTGGTAAGTTCTCGAGTTTCTCTGGCCACCGTGTCAGGCTGATCGTGAACTTGTGTCGCTCTGCCGCCTTGAGAACAAGTCTCGAATCATGAGAGCTTATATGGCGTCATGGACGTCAGATAGTACAAGGGTTCAAGTCTATTTCAGCTCGACTGGAGCGCTGTGAGTGGCTCCTGGCTAGCATTTTTGTTTGCATGTGTGCAAGGTCTTTTTCTTCCGATGGGGCCCTTGGTGCCCATTCAAAAAAAGAAAAGAGAACAAAAGCAAAAGAAGAGAAAAGGAATCACTGATCATGCCATGTCTCATACAGGGACCTCATATAGTGGATCGTCCGTTCCCGTCTCTCCACAACCACGCTGTCGGGTTGTTGAACAGCCCTTGCCGACCAAAAAAGTCTGGGGGATCCGAAGTGACCCATTCCCCTTCTTCATGTCCCTGAGTCAGTAATAATACCCCCTGCGGTCTTGCCTTGATCTTTACAGTCATCTCTGCTGAACTGGAGACGCTCAGTGAAGAATTGTGCGGTTGAAGGCGATTGTCTCGCGTTTTTCCGAGCAATGCGCAAGTTTTTTTATTATCACCTCAGGCGGCTCGCTCATTTTGGCCCTCGCATATGCGCTTGAAGAACCATGATTCGTGACAAACTGGGCTCACCACTATCAGTAATGAGTTTCCAGCCCAGCCTGATGTACTGTATTGAGGTTTAGGAATCACGGTTGCAATCCAAAAGTCGAACCAAAGCAGTAAGCTGAGGGGTGGACTGGCGCGACCCTATTTTTTAGACTCCTCTCAGGGAGTCAAAGTCCGAAATATCTCGCAATGGTCAGGATCATCGCATAAAAATTGACCGTACAACGCAATTGGTAGCTGGGTAGCTGGTCTGCGCTGAACTGCACGGGGCTTGAAAAAGCTGCGCCTCAATCTCCGAGTGCATCCCGCAAGTCCGAGACATGATTTGCCAAAAACCAAAGAGAAAAAATGAAAACGAACAAATTGAGCGTAGGCTAGGGCTCCCATATTACGTCGAACTGTGTCGCAATGAACGACGCCAGTACGGAAGGTTTCTTCTGTCAAGTCTGCATCAGATCCCACGAGAAAGTCCCGTTAGGCGTTGAACACACCATGAAGGTCGATCCTGGTCACAAATAGCGTCTTCGATTCTTGCTCGTCGTGGTCTAGGTGCAATGATAGATCTATGGATGAGCAGGCTAATGCCGCTTGCCAAGTTATGTACGAGGCAGCCGTAGGCAGACCTCCACGTTAAGTGCATGAATTCAACGGGTTGCTCAAAATGAAACATCCGTCAAAAGCTACCGCAAACTTGGTATCGTGGCCTTTGGCCTGCTAGAGATCTTTAAAATCTCAATCCGAGGTCGTCGTATGCAAGAAAGCCTCTCCGTCGTCCTGGGGCCCTCCTGGATCATATAGATGGATAGGTAAAGAATAGTTTAAGCGAAAATGGTAGTGGCCAGCTGGCTTACTTGTTTGATTTTCTTCACTGGAGTGTGGCATGCCAGTTCCAGACAGTTCTCGCAAGATACTCCGATTTTGGCACAAGTTTGTATATAGTGTAGAGTAGAAAGCATCTTGTGATTTGATTCTTGGATGCCGCCAAAGGCGTGGAGTATAACAGCGGCATGTTGATGATGATTGGTTTATAGAACTGAAGGATAGGACCAACTAGTACAAAACGGGTGACAGCTCCCCATTTACATATCCGGAGCGCTGTTTTTGTGACGAGACAAAATCGACATGCCCATTTCTCGCAGCCAAGTAAAACATAAAAGCTTGAGACTAGACTTTCAAATCGAAGACGTGAGCTTTTGCCCGCTCTACCCCTGAACGCCGTAGGGCTTATTTGGTGGTCGAGGCGTCTGTCTTGATCAAATCGAAGGAAGGCGACTGACTGTCGACGACTCGAGAGCTGCTCAGCGCTTACAGTGATGAGACGGCGAGCAGTAAGTCTCATGCGGTTGGCTCCCCAATGACCCATAAAGAATGCGCCTGATTCGAACTGCTGCCTACTGTCCCCTCTGTGCCTGACAAGCTTTTGCTGCACGCCATCGCGATTGATTCGTGGCGGCCATAATCGGGTCCGGTAAAGATGCAATAGCTCTATGCCAAGACCTGGCCCTAAGTCGGCTTGCATAAGTCCATGAATCTGTCGCAGAATCTTGAAAATGTGTACGCACCAGACGACAAAGCATATGGGCGTGGTCAAGGCAATGGTGTGCAGTTGACTCGTCGTCTTCTCTCCAGCTTAAGCACAAGTCGGTGTGCAAAGAAACCAGGCCAAGTTCCCGTCCCCCTTCTTTGTGGTATGAATATCCTCATCTGCTCATTCCCGCAGATGTTGCCTGCATTTCACCGGACTGATGAATGAAAGGCATAGATTGCCGATGCCGAGGGGAAGCAAGAAACAGGGTCCTGGGGTCATGGTTCTTGAGACTCTTACATTAATATTTTACAGTGACCGTGGACTGCGAACACCGACTGGATATAGAACTTACGTCTGGCTGACCCAACGCTTTTTGATGCCTGACGACACATCCAGCCAGGCCGTGCTGCATTTTGGGCTACGTCCTCGTTGCTGAGTACCACTAGTTATCAGTCCCATGCAGTCGGAGAAAGCGGGGGAGGCTTGAAATTGGCCACGTCGTGTACGAAAGCGTGACGTTCGGTGTCGTTTTGGAGTTGCTTGCACCGCGTCAGGGGGCGGCATCAGGTGGCAGACATATGTACTGAGTGCCAGATTGATCAACAAATGAGGATGAATGCCTGCCTGGTCGACGATGAATGTGGCTGGGTCAAGAATGACGGCTTTTTTTTTTTTTTTTTTTTTCTTTCTATAAACTGCGCTTGGCGTCTCCAGCTGTATGGTTTTTTTCTTTATTCCTGCGCTTTTGAAGGCTCCGTCGGCAAAAAGTCTCGTTGAGAAACAGCTACCCTCCTAGGTAGTTGCCTAGTAGGTACAGTGGGTGTACCTAGGGGGGAGTGTTGCTATCCGGGCAACACTTTTTTGCTATCCGGGCAACAATTCGCCCCACTTTATTTCTTAAATTTATACTAAAATATATAATAAA
>SRPT01000525.1:0-22256 GCA_018360205.1 Claviceps digitariae | reverse complement strand
GACAATGAACACTACAAGTAGAAATGAAAAAAAAAAAAAAAAAAAAAAAAAAAAAAAAAAAAAAAAAAAAAAAAAAAAAAAAAAAAAAAAAGGACAAGGAAAGAAGAAAAGATACGGCTATTCTAGCATAATGCCAATGAGGGCGTGATTAGTCCTGGGCAGGGGCTTTGATGCTGTTGTTGTTGTTGTTGTTGTTGCGTCGGGGACCAGAAGGATTTGGTTAACCAGCCGAGTCTGTCGGGAAGTGGAGTTGTGGAGTTGAGCGGGGAAACCGGGGAGACCAACAGCAATGGCAACGGCAATTTGGCCAAAACGGTAGGCGGTGGGCGGTGGGGTAAAAGCTTGGATGCATTGCAGCTACGACTATGCCATTCAGCTGCCACGTCTTTCGTCTTGACGGACACGCGGAAAAGCAAAGGCAGCTCAGAGCTGCCGAGAGCGACGTTGCAACAAACCCATGAAGCCAAGGATACATACTGACATCAAAAAGGCAACAAGTGAACGTCAGATATGGAATTCCGCACGTCTAGGTTTGCGCCTCTGACTCTCTGATGGGGGTGCGAGGGAGGGACCTGGGAAAGCTGCCCGATAGACGGCGGCATCGATGGGCGAAATGCTGTCACATGGGTTTGTATGTACCTGCTGGGTAAGTTGGTATGAATGAATGATACATGGCGGCTGCTCTGCTGTTCATTCACTTCCGACGTCGTCTGTTTTGGGGAGAACTGGAGTGCTTGGTCGGCTCTTTTTCTTCTTCTTTTTTCTTAGGGAAAGACGACAGACGACGAGAGAGTGCAGAGTCCATCCGTCCGGGGCCAAAATTCGGCAGACTCGGCTTCTTATTCCCCCTTCAGAGGGCAGTAGCATGGGAGGAGTCCTGGAGTCCATCTGGACTATCGACGTGTCACAGACGAGGTGGCCTGTTGGCATTCCATTCCAACGCAAACGCCGCAAACAACCGGCGCCGGCGCCACTGCCGCCGACATGTCGTCTCCGGCCGGGGCAACTGCACCTGCCAGCTCTGACGAGCAGACAAGAAACAGTCTTTCGGATGCTGCTGGTGCCGAATGTCGATATCTAGAGATGCAGCAATTTGTGTGGTCCGGTTGACGAATACCGTCGTGTCCGCCGGCCAAATGCGCATCACCAACTTACAAACTGTGATGTAAAGCAAATGCAAGAATTACAGTGGGATGCATCTACACCAGACTGTCTCGGCCGCTCTTCGAACCCCATGGAAACCACTGATTCAGCGTGGGCGCTGCCCAAGAGTTTTTCTTTTGCACGCAGGCCGTTGCATGTTCGGTGTTCGGCCGCGGAATGAACATTAGTGCTGATACACGGCCATTTTAGACCTCATCTGTCTCAATAAGCTTTAGCCACCACCTGGTCACCAACCTGGTGCACCAAAAAAAGAAGACGAGATAAATTAAAATAAAAAATAAAAACCAGATCCCTCGGACTTGCCACTTTTGTTGTCCAAAACGGGGCCGTATCGTCCCAGGCATACCGTACCGTTCCATCCAGAAATGAATCGCCCTTCTCTGTCCACATACTACTACTCCCTTTGCTCCCTCCTCGTCACCGAAGGAGCCTCAAGCTGTTGTCTAATGTCTTGCATGCTTCATCCTCCTCCATCGCAGGGTTCGCCTGTCGCGAGCTCTCACCAATCATGAGAGCTGCCATTTCGTCATTCTACGCGAGCACTTGGCTGGTGATGCTCTGCATCAGCCTGGTCTGTGGACAGGCCCAAACCTCGGCATCCGTATCGATTTTTGCATCCGACCTGCCGTCTTGTACTGTGTGTAAAGCAACGCCAATGATGACTATTTACCTTTTTGCCATTTTTACCTTTTTTTTTTTTTAATTCTTTCTTGATTATTTGCTGCATAAAAGAAAAAGAAAAAGAAAGAGCATCAAGTAGCTGACAAAGTGTCATTGTTTTTTTTTTGTTTTGTTTTCGACAGTTGGACTGTGCTGCAAGAGATGGAGTAGAAACGGCTTGCACGAACCGAACATGCGCTTGCAAGCTCGATAATGCATTCGACGATTCGTCATTGTGTCTGCGGCATTCGTGCAGCTACCCAGATATTTTGTGTAGGTTGGACGGCTTGTTTAGATGGTTTCTTGGATCTCGTTCTCCTTTTTTTTTCTCCTTTCTCGTCCCCCTTTTCCACCTGCTCCTCATCTACCTTTCCATCTCTTCATTTCTGGGGAAAATATCACTAATAAAAGCATACAGTCGCCAAAAACCTCACCAGCTGGGCTTGTAGAGGCGGAGTCAATCCCCCAACCTACCGAACAAGCGACTACCTATCCATCAACCTCTCCCTCGGCATCATCTCCTCCTTCGTCACCGCCGCCCGCCTCATCTTCAAACGACACTTCAGCGCCAGCCGCCGCTACGGCCCCGACGACTGGGTCGTCCTGTCCGCCCTGACCGTCGGTCTGCCCTGCGCCGTCGTCAACCATGTAGGCCTCATACAGCACGGCCTTGGATGGGATGCCTGGACCGTCCCGCCCCATGAAATCTCCGTCTTCGCCATGTACTTTTACGCCCTCGAGATCCTGTACCTCGTCGACATTTCCCTCGTCAAGCTCACGCTGCTGGCCTTTTACCTCACCATCTTCCCTAGCGTGAGCACCAGCCCCTGGACGCGCCGTCTCCTCTGGGGCTGCGTGGCCTTTAATTCCATGTTGGCGGTCGGGTGCGTCTTGGTCACCGTTTTTCAGTGCAGGCCCATTTCGTTCTACTGGATGCAGTTTGTGGATGAGGCCGCCCAGGGATCTTGTCTTCCTTCTGCGCCGACGGCGTGGGTGAATGGGTCGCTTAATGTTGCGCAGGATGTATGGATGATTCTCATACCGCTTTTTGAGGTGCGCCATCTGCGACTGCACTGGAAGAAGAAGACGGGTGTGATTTTCATGTTTCTCATGGGAACTTTGTACGTTTTCTCCCAGCCCCTTCACTCGTGTCCTCATTTCATTCAGTTTCACTGCCCTCGCCCCCTTTCTGTCTCCCCCAAACGCTGACTTGCTATCCTCTCCCCTCTCCTTCTTCCTCACAGCGTAACAGTAGTATCAGCCTTGCGCCTCGCCTACCTATCCAGCTTCGAAGCCTCCATCAACATCACCTGGGACTACTACGACGTAGCCCTCTGGTCCACCATTGAAATCAACGTCGGCATCATATGCACCAGTCTGCCGACCATGCGCCTGATTCTGGTCCGCCTCTCACCGGGGGTATTCGGCTCGCAGGACTCCAACACCACGGCCACCGTCACGGCCACGCACTCACGGCACAGTCTGCCCTTTTCAGACCACGGCACCAGGAGGCAGCTTCGGTTGTCGAGCGTGGCGACCACTCTGATGGACAAGGAGGAGGAGGAGGAGGAGGGGCTGGGCATGCATGCGAGGTTGAAGCTGTGTATATAGCGTAAACGTTGGGGGTGAGATGCAGACCATTCATGCAGAAGAGGACCGGAACCGGCGTTGGGCGTAGACGAGCAAGCAATGAATTTTTCTTTTTCCGTCCTCTTGTCCCTTTTTTTTTCCCTCTCTCCTGTTTATTATTTTCTTTCTTTTTCCATTTTTTTTTCTTTTTTTTTTTTAAAAAAAAAAGGTCCGGCCTGCCGTGTTAAAAGGTTTGCATATTGCAAAGACAGGTTCTGCTGGTTGCACTCCTCACATGGGGAACCGTGGCATATATTGCATGGTTATGTTTGGTTTTTTGTTAACGTGATAACGCAAGGCAACTTGGGACACCTTGGGCAGCCAACATGCCCCCAGCTGTGCTCTCCTCAGCCACTCACCGTCTAATGGTACTAGAGAGGGCATGCGAGCTGCATCAGTGTCATCCTTCTGCCCAGGCAAACCTGCGCGTCAATCAGCCAGAGACAGAGAAACCATGTCAGGTTGCTCGCGAGGAAGCTCTAGGCGAAGTTTGCTTTCTGTCCCGTCGTGCGGCGTGCATGGGATACAATACACCGCAGGCCTCGCTCGTTCATCCGATTGCGCAGCTCACCGAGATGGGATGCTTTTTAATTTATAGTTCTCAAGAAGGACAAGGAGAGTGGGATGGGGACATGTTTTTGATCAGCTACGTTGTGCCAATGTGATGGTTACACGACGTGGGGGGTTGCGAGCGGTGCGAGGGGCGGCGACGGGAGTTGAAGAGTGGAGGCATGAAGCGGAGACTGGAGTGGAGACATCCAATAGCGTGGGGATATTTAGAGTGGAGACTGCGCTCAGGACCCAGAATTGCCCGGCCGGCGCGAGAAACGAGGCACGAGACACGATGCTGGAGATTTGCTCTGCATCCAGAGTCGACGGCTTACTTGTCCGGCTCCATGTCTCCATGCCATCAACTACTGTGCACTGCAGTCCGTCGGTGATGCCAAACGGGCCGTGCTTCATCATGGATGTATGGATGGAGCCTCGGCACAACCGAAAACCCCCCTCCCACCACGAGGCGCATGCATCTCCATCCGTCGGGCCATGCCATGCCTTGTCGTGACATGCCATCCATGCCTTGCCTGGGCTGGCCTCGCTTGGAGACTCCTCGGGATGACTGCATCTTGTCACTCCGCAGCCACGTCTCGCATCCGACGCAGTCTTGCATCCGCATGAGGGTGGTTGATTGTATTTATAAGAAGAACTCGAGTCGACGACGCCGGCTCTCTCTCCCTCGCGCTCTCTGTTTTCTCCCCTGACGTCGCCAGAAAAGAAGGAACGAAAAGACCTCACTACTCGTTTTCAAATCTCGGCTTTGTCCAAAGAGGAATAAAAAGGAGGGGAAAAAAGAGTAAAAAGGAGAGAGAAGAAAGCAAAAACACCAACCCATCCTCGTCATGCCATCGTCGTCACCTATTGGGCCCCCTCCCCTGACGGGCATCAAAGTCCTCGAATTTGCTGGTCTGGCGCCTTGTATGTCCATTATCCCTCCCCTTTCCAGATATGACCATGTGATACACATCACAATATATATACAAGTTTCAACTTGCCACGACTAACATCCACCAGCCCCCTTTGCAGGCATGCTCCTCGCCGACGCAGGCGCCTCGGTTTTGCGCGTCGACCGCGCCCCCGACACACACTCCTCCTCGTCCTCCTCCGCCCTTCCGACCAACGACCCCCTCACGCGCCACAAGGCCTCCATTGCCGTCAATCTCAAGAGCCCCTCTGGCGTCGCCTTCGTCAGACAGCTCGTCTCCAGCGGCGTCGACGTCATTATCGACCCCTTTCGGCCGGGCGTCCTCGAGAGACTCGGCCTCGGCCCCGACCATCTCCTCTCGCTCAACCCCCGCCTCGTCTACGCCCGCCTGACGGGTTTCCGCCGCGACGGCCGCTACGCCGCCATGGCCGGCCACGACATCAACTACCTCGCCGTCTCCGGCGCCCTCAGCCTGCTCGGCCGCGCCCACGACCCGCCTCATCCCCCGACCAACATCCTCGGCGACTTTGCCGGCGGCGGCGCCAACCTCTTCCAGGGCATCCTGCTCGCGCTGCTGGCCCGCCACACCTCCGGCCACGGCCAGGTCGTCGAGGCCAACATGGTCGACGGCGCCGCCTACCTAGCCACGTACCCGCGCCTGAGCCTCAAGAACGGCATGAGCCCCAACGGCCGCGGCAAGAACCTCCTCGACGGCGGCTGCCCCTTCTACGACACCTACCAGACCCGCGACGGCAAATTCTTCTCCGTCGGCGCCCTCGAGCCCCGCTTCTTCACCCTCCTCCTCTCGGGCCTGGGCCTCCAAGCCCAAGCCCCCGACCTCGAAGCCAGGCGCTTCGACCCAGACGCCTGGCCCGCCATGAGGACCCTCTTCCGCGACACCTTCAAGACCAAGACGCGCTCCGAATGGGAAGCCATCTTTGACGGCACCGACGCCTGCGCCCTGCCCGTGCTGGACTATCCAGAACTGGAGGCCGATGCCGCCCGCGAAGGCGACCAGCGCCCCTCCGTCACCCTGTCCCGCACGCCCTGCCTGGCCATCCAGCAGCAGCGGCCCGCAGAGCCGGCTCCCGATCCCGTCCAGCACGGACAGGGTCCGGGCGTCCCCGGAGATGGATACGAGGGCCATCCACTGGCGCCGGGCGAGGGCGGACCAGACGTGCTGCACGCGTGGCTTGGGTGGGAAATGGGACGGCAGTACCATGTGCACGAGGGGGGATATGTGTTGGCGTCGAAGCCGAGGGCCAAGTTATAAAGAGAAACATGTATGAACAAATAAAGGAGAGATTCCACATACTATGCTATAAGGAGTACGATAGAAAGCAATATTACAGCCTCTTCCAGATACACACTACCTCTATGACTCACCACACATCTCCAACCCAACCCAACCCAACCCCCCTCTCAAAAAAAAAAACCCCTCTACAAAAACATGAAATAGACAAATACTCTCTCATGCACAGCCCATTATATCTACAGCGTTCCAACACCATAAACCCCATCATGCATGCACAGCTGTAGCACAACACCCCTATTATCATATATACCCATTCCATACGCACACACATACCATGAGCTCAGAAAACCCCCTCCCACCAAATTATTCACAGCATTCCAGGCATGCCACCAGCTCACAAGAATGCCCCGTATGTATAGCATCTTTACCCACACCCACAAAACTTGTTACAGTGCCCTTGGTGTTTATGAAATCACCCGCCCAATCATTTCGCAGCATTTTCTTCATCGAAGCTCTGCATAATAGTCTGGACGGATTCGTGGCATTTTGTATCCGAGCCCTGATTATAGCCTGCCAAGGTGTCGCATTTGCTCTCGAAAACAACCCCTGGCGGCAAATGCATGCACTCACCAGACCGCACGCTGAACACGAACGAACCAATAAATTAGGGCGCAGGGCGGGTAAAAAGAGGGAGTCTCGATGCTTTCGTCTAGTCTCACACGGTCCAATACATACAGCTTCTTAATGCCAAGCATCATATTCATAGTCCATGTGTTATCCATGCCGTGCTTTTGAAGATGCTGCCTCTGGTGTATTTCCTCCTCTAGTGCCACAACGTACATACATGAGTTGAGAGGAGCCCACACTGCTGACATTGCTGACACGGTCACCAAGTCGCTGAGTATCACGTAAACATGGCTCGCGGGTTGGCCCTCCACCCGTCAGAAGCACCGACGTCTCGCTCGACCTTCCAAACCGTCTTAAAAATTGGTCTATTCTAAGCCGCGCATAACCCCGCCCGTGGTATCGAAAATGAAAATTTGAGAAACCCGGATGAGAGCTCCCCTCCCTCTTTGTTTCAGGATATCAGACATGTGGTGCCTCGTTAACTCCATCTTTATCATCCTACTTCATACTTACTTTTGCAATCGACGTCCAGCAAGTCGTCGTCAACGCATTCAACAAGACATGACCAGACCAAACCAGACCAGCCAAATCTTTTACTGAACTTGACTGACAATTTCGGCGGCCTTGCCCAGTGACTCAACCATCTGTTGGCATTCTTTCCGTCGGCGAATGGTAAAGTCGCTCTCTTTGAGCAGGTCGTCGATGGAATCCGTTCGATACATATTTTCGAGCAGTTCGCGTTGCATTTCATCCTTGGTATACCTGCCAGACACATGTGAGACGGAGCGCGCATAGAAAAGAGAAAGAGACAGAGTGAGGGCGAAGGAAGAAAAGAACGGCAGAAAAAAAAAAGATAAACACGTACTGGACCAAGTTAAGCATAATGGCCTTGGGGACCATGTCAATCATGGTACGTTTTACAATGTTGTAGTACGAAGCGATGAGCAGCTCTGTTATGGGTTAGTATCTGAATCATTGCCCCGTACCATTGTCTTGTAATTTTCTGAGCACGCGCCGACGGAATCAAGAAACATACTGATAACCTCAACCTCGATATTCTCGCGCTCCGAGAGGGTGCCAGAAGCTTTGAGAGTAGGAGGAGGAGCCTCCATTGCCGCGGCTCTCTTCTTATTCTTGGCGGCGAAAAAGCTGCCAAAGAATCCAGCATTACCAGACCCATCCATGTCGGGCACTGTAGGGCTTGCGGCGCGTGCCGGCGTGGTAGATTGTGGTAGAGGCTTGCCAGTCTTGGGATCTACCTGAATCGGCTTTACGGGGTTGTAGCGTTCGTTGACGATTGCCATGGCCTGGAACAAAAAGAGAAGACGGGACAAAAAAATATCAGAGACAAAGTGTCAGGAGCTAATTTTGGGAGACAATGAGAGGGAGAAGGGAAAATCTTTAGCTTACGCGGTGGCCATTCAAAAAGTCTGGGTGGCCAGTGTTCACATAGCAAGATTCCATGGCCACAAGGTCGCGGACAAGCTTGTTGGTAGGCTCCATTGCCTTCTTAAAGAATGCAATGACAACGCCATGCATTTTCTCCTTGAGCTGTGGGTACCGGCGGAAGAGTGCCTTTCCAAGAAGTTGGGAGAGAATTCGCACCAATTCGTCGTAGGCGAGAGAAACACACTTCAAACTGGGATCTTCGAGGCGCTTAATCTGTTGCTTGACAATGAGCTCGAATGCTGTTGTGCCAACAAACAAGGCCGGGGAAGAACCGGACGAGTTGTATAAAATGGTTCGAATATCGACATCCTTGACAACGTCAAAGGGGTCCACGGCTTTGACACCGTTTGCGTAGAGTTCGTGGAACACGAAGCTGATACGGGCGCCGCCAGATAGTTCGGTGCTGGAGAGCTCCGTGTTGTTGCCATCCAGAACCGTTCGCCACTCATTGGTAAACTCGGTGATGATGTTCAGCACAATGTTGGCGCTGTTTCCGAGCATGGATGGTCCTAGACTCTCCAACTCGGATGTGTACTTTTGCAATGAGCTGGAAATCCTGGCCTTGATGTCAGGAAGCGTCTGCTTAATGTGCATCATCAAGATCAGATTCAGCTTGCGCGCTAGGTAGGGGGTGCCGCAGTATGAGCTCTTGTTGCGATACGCCTTGTGGTTCTCGAAAAAGGCCTTTTCGGACTCGAGGGCCACATTGATGGCCTTCTTGTTGTCGATATCTCGCTGACCACGGTTCACGACTGGAACGTAGCCTAAACGCAGGGGAATGACACGATTGGATAGGATATCAATAACATCAGTTCCTTCATCCATCAAATCGACCTTGGTCAAGACACCAATAGTTCGCTGACCCTCTGGATCGACCTCTCGCGCAAGCTTGAGACCATCCGAGTTGGCCAGATCAATGTTGGCAGATGTGACAGCCAAGATGATGGCATTCGATTTACCAATATACTTCAAGACCATTTCTCGAATCTGTCGCTCGATATCTCGTGGCTGGTCGCCGACGGGAACCTTGGTCAAGCCGGGCAAATCGACCAATGTCAGGGTGAGGACGTTGGGAGAGTAGATTCGAAGATTGATGGGAGAAGGAGAGATTCCAGCATTTTTTCCAACTTTTGCCTCAGTCTCGCGAGCAATCTCTTCTCTTATCTTGCCAAAGTCGTAGAACTTCTGTCCGGGAATGTGCAGGAATTCGCCCCACTCATCGGCGTTGGCAGCTGTGTCGTCCGCGTTGGACACTTCATCGGGTTTAATGCCGTTTGACTGTGCTGGGCGGTTGTTGAGCTGCAGCACCAACGGACGTCGCGTTACGATTCCGTTGCCTCGCGGTAAGCTAGAATAATAACGGGTTAGGCAAAAAGAACATTCATAGGCAGCCATGGGGATTATTACTGATGGAGTGACGTACAAATCTCGACCCACAATGTTTTCTAATACTGAACTCTTACCGCTAGACTGGCTACCGACGACGACGATCTGAGGAAGATCAATGGGGTTGTTGACACCGACAGTCGAGAATACATCCTGAAGCTTGTTGACGAGTCTGTAAAAGAAGGGGATATCAGCACCACCAGCAGCAAGCCTTGCGCGGGGCACACGGATTGTCGGGCGGAACAGGGAAGAGCTGCTCACTGAATCAGGGCGGGATCCGAGATACCGCCCGGTGTCGCGAGAGTGCCGCTCATGGTTGCTGTTGTTGAAGGGCCTTAGTATAGTGGCTCAAGGTCGTGCGTGCGCAACGCCGTGCGTGTAGATGGCTGGCCGTATTGTCTTTGGACCGCGAAAGCTTGTTCTCGGAGTGGCGGTCCGGTTATTGACTGGATGGAGGGGGAGGCGTCACCAGGCTTCACCCGCGGGAAGAGTCGCTGTCGGGTAGAGGAGACAGTGTGCCGAAGGATGATGGTGGTATCGTCGAGGAGGACCGATGGGTCGACGTCAGAGGGAGGGATCGCGGAGCTGGCGAGGAGACGCTACAAATCAGGTTGTGTGGTGTTGACAAGATGAATCAGGCTCGGAGCTCAGGAGGACCGGCACGACGATATCGAGTCTTGACTGTCCAAGAGCCTAACAACTTTGGGAAGGAAAGGGACATGGACCCAGACACTTGAAAGTTGCTGCGTCAATGCCCTGCTGGCAGGGGTGACCGACTGTAGTAGTGGCGCCGGGATGAGCGTTTGGGGGTACCGGTACGTTGGCCGCCGGCCCGACAGTGAGGGCTGCAGGGTTCACGGTACAAACACCAGATATCCATTTCCCAGATCAAAGCCACATGTGGCGGGGTCGACGTGGGTCAAATCAAGTTGCGTGTCGTGTGAGCTCTGGTTGGTGCTTCAGCTCCGCACAAAGGCGGCAACGCGGCCACTTTGATTGCTGAGCCTGGCCCAATCCACGGAAAGACGTGAATCAAGTGAGGCAGCTGTTCAAACTTGGCTTGCTAGCCAGCCAGAGAGAATCGCGGCGGTCGCGTGTATGTATGTACGGTGGCATGTGGCACGTTGCAAAAAGATGACCGCGACGCACGACTCACGACCCATTGATTAATTTGTGGGGTTTGGGTACCAAAACCTCAAGGCAATGAACTATTCCCTCCTCCCGGCTGGTGAGGGTTTACGACGACGCAAACAAGAACAGGACGAGACCATCATTATGATGGCAATTTGTACGGGGTATTGCCGACGGCCTGTGGACGAATCCTTGCCAAGTCGACTGGACAGAGTACAAGAGCGCTGATATGCCTCACGACAGTCCACGGTAGCTTCAGACAATGGCGCGGAAACTGTCATGAAGAAGACGCCGCACTGAGCGCCGTGTCATGACACACCAGCTACGTCGATTCGGAATAGTTGTTGGAGTGTCCACTGTTGAGCGACATCAAGGGGCTGTTGTCCGTCCGATGCGTTGTGGAAGAGTCGGAACGGAAAACAGCTCGTTTATATCGGACGGACTGTCTGGTCCCGATTGCGCAAATTATGCAGCAGCTGATGATGGTGAGCGATATTCCAGTGCGCCAGGCGAGAGGCCAGTAATGAGTCGATGGGATTTGCCATGTCGTGGCATGTCATGGACTGTCGTGGCATGTTGCTGGTGGTATGTATGTACATGATGTAGTATGTCGTATGTAGTAATGTACCAAGTCGTCTGGTGGTTTCCATGTTCTGGCGACGACGTTCTTGGCCTTCTGCCTCGTGTATGCTGAGAAGTCACCATTTGATGCTCGTCACGAAGACGGCATTGAGAGTGAGTGGAGTGTGCATCTCGACATTGAATGTTGATGTCTGGTGCCCCCAGAAGAAAAAGAAAAGGAAGACAAAAACACGGCACATGACCCGTCACACAAAGCGTCAGGTCCGTCTATTATGCAGCCAAAAAAGAACGAGTTGACAGCTCTCTCCCAGCTCCCCCCCAAGCGGCCCAGCACCAGCCCAGCACCAGCCCAGGGCCCCTCCTGCCCCCTCCCAGCCCAGCCCAAGCCCCAGCCCATCCACCAGTCGAGGCCGCACGTCGAGTGCTGGTCAGTGTATGTGGGCCCTGGCGCTCCGAGGCGCATTCTACTTAGCACATGACTTGGTGCCCGCCCTCCCACCAACCCAGCACAGGCCAGCCATGTGCAGGTCGGACGGAGGACATGCAGTCTCAGTCTGCTGGCACTGGGCAGCGGAAGTGACGACTTCCCCGACCCTTGCTTGCTTGTCCTGCCCCCAGCTCCATCATCGAACCCTCCTCAATCCCAGACTGCATTCTGCATTTGCATTTGTCCGTGCTGTGATCGTGTGCCTCGCCAGATCAACAGACCCCGCGCGTCCTTAGCATTCCCAGCCTTGCTCATGCAAATCAAGCCGATCGATACTTCTCTGTAGTATTCTTAAATACCAGCTCAACAGGCCTTGTCTTTTATTTGACCTGTCATCGGCACGTCACATGGGCTGCAATCCTGGCCGACTCTTTTGACGGCTTCACACGGCTTCACACAGCTTCACACAGCTTCAACCGCTCCTGTCGACGCCTCTGCCGTCTTGATCTCTTCTCAGAACACCCCAAACAGCTGCAAATTTGTTGCCTTGCTTCGAAGCCACGCTCAATATCATATATATACATATACATATATAAAAGGCGCCCTTCTTATCCCCGAATGCCCTGTTGACTCGTCTCACCACCAGCCAGATCCGATTGCCTCGACTGAAACTATTTTCTTTTTAAACCGCGGCTTGCCCGCGAATCGGTCGACGTGGACCAACCCTCTGACTCCGGTTCTCTTCACCCCACTACCAACTCCGACGACCCTATTCTCCCGTCGACATCCCAGCACATCGCCAGCAACGTCCTCTCGGCACTTGACTTATCCTCGCCGCACCATCACTCCAATTCAGCCGCCGAATCCGCTCCGGCCTCGACTGCGAATATAGAATCTTTCAGTTCAAGACCGGGTCCTTCTTTCGGCCAAATAAGTCAAGTCCTCGGTCGGCGAAGACGGTCGCCTGGCGCTTCTTCGTTGCCAGAAGACCGTGAGTCGACCAGTGCGAGCCACGACACAGCCGACGCCGCTCTCTTTGCTCCTTCAAGTCCCACACGCTCCAAACGAAGAAGACAAGATTTCTCACCCATGGCTTCAGATCCTACCTCCTCGGCGGTCGCCAATGGAAATGCGACCACTCGTCCACATGGATCCATTGAGCTTGCCTCGCAGCCGACACTTTCACCCGAGCGTGTTGCCAACGGCACACACAAGACGGCTCCGTTGGTTGCAAATGGCTCATCGAGTGGAGACAAGGTGGCAGTGTTGGCGCCGCGGCCGTCGACATATTTGGGGCACAACAGAGAAGAGGTTACGCGGATCCTCATTCAGGCATTGTCGGACATGGGTTATCAAGCTGCGGCAGAAAGTGTCAGCCAAGACAGTGGATATAAGTTGGAAAGTCCTGCCGTGGCAGCCTTTCGATCAGCGGTGCTTGACGGTTCCTGGAACGAAGCTGAAGAATTGTTGACTGGCGCTACCATTTCGGGACAGGACGGCGGGCATGGCGTTCAGGGGAATGGACTGGTCCTAGCCCCAGGCTCAAACCGTACCATGATGAGATTCTGGCTGCGACAACAGAAGTTTCTGGAACTTTTAGAAGGGAGAGACACAAGTCGTGCTCTGCATGTGCTTCGAACCGAGCTGACGCCATTGCATCACGACACCGGCAAGTTGCATTTGTTGTCGAGCCTGTTAATGTGTCCAACAACGCATGACTTGATGAAGAAGGCAAATTGGGACGGGGCACGAGGCGAGTCACGCAAAATGCTTCTTGCAGAGCTCTCGAGTACGTTGTCTCTTTATTTCCGAGTGATAATATGTTGGGGAGGTAAAAAGAAAGAAGAAGAAGAAAGAAAAAGAAAGCTGATACCATTCATAGGTTGCATATCACCGTCGGTATTGTTGCCCAACAGCCGCCTCGCCGTTCTTCTTCAACAAGTCAAGCAAAATCAAATTAACAATTGTGTATATCACACTGCGGCGTCGTCTCCGTCACTGTATTCCGATCACATGTGTGACCGATTAAACTTCCCAACAGAAGTTGTGCTGGAACTTAATGACATGCTGGGAGAAGTCTGGGAGGTGCAGTTTTCTCACGATGGAACAAGACTAGCCGCCTGCGGATCTCGAGACACCGTCGTCATCTGGGAGACGAAATCATTCATGGCCATGACTACGTTGACAATTCAGGTACAGAAGGATCATGAGTCTGGTGTAGCAAGCATTGCATGGAGTCCGGACGATAGTATGATTGTGACTTGTTCGCGGGACAACTTTGCGCGAATATGGGATACAAGGGTATGTTTTTTTCTTCCGATTTACTCTGCCTTTTTTTTTATTTCACTTGTTGTCTGTATGTTTTGGGCCGCCGAAACAAACAAAAAAGAAAAAAAGAAAAAAGCAACGCAAGTCTTGGTTCTCTGATACATGGTTTGAGCAGACGGGATCGCTTCTCAAAAAGCTACGAAGGTTCGATGAGCCAGTAAGCGCCTGTGTTTGGGCTGCGGACGGCGCGTCTTTTATTCTGGGAACGCTGGATAACAAGCGCAGCATATGCACTTTCGATGTCGTAGGAGAAGAGTTGATACAGTGGAACAAGAAGCATCGTGTCCAGGCACTGAGTGCTTCCCCCGACGGCAGGTGGCTCGTTGCAGCGGACAACATCACCACAATCTACATTTACAATGCTGCCACGCGAGAGCTTGAGTATGAACTGGATCTTGGCACGCAACCAACGTCCCTATCTATCAGCCAAGATTCTCGATCACTGCTCGTGAACAAAGCAGACAGCGAAGCGCAACTCATCGATCTGGAGACGCGGAGTACGATTCATAAGTTCGTCGGCCACAAGGTTGACCGGTTCATCATCAGGTCAAGCTTTGGCGGCGCCAATGAAAGCTTTGTTGTGAGTGGTAGCGAAGATGGCAACATATTCATCTGGCACAAGAATATAGGGGATGCCGTTGAGAGGCTTCCAGGACACGTGAAACGATGCAACGGCGCAACATGGAACCCTGCAGACCCATGTATGCTCGCATCCTGCAGCGACGAAGGACCCATAAAGATGTACGTCAAATACAGAGATGTCCCAGATAAAACTCTCCGTCATCCTGGCTCGTCCATGGGGAAAACAAATATGGAAAACATCACTGACCACCGTTTCTCAGATGGTCCAATCAAGCCAGAGCTTTCGATTTCAGGACACGTCCGCCGGGAATATCCAATGGCTGGCGGCCACCACCTGATATTGCCTAGCAGGATTTCGGGTTCGGGCTATTTCATAGATGGACAGTGAGATAGTGCATGCCGCTTTTCATTACTGCATATGCATATGCATTTGTGTTTTTTGTTCTTGTTCTTGTTTTTGTGTTTTGATTTTTCATTTCATTATGTCTTTGTCTTTATCTTTTTTCTTTGGTGTCTCTACTCTCATGTGTCTTGTTCGAGACCACACCAGGAACGAAGCCCCCCCCCCCCTCTCGTCTCCTGTTTATACTTGCAACTTTTTTCTTGGTTTAGACATGGTATCCAGTTTCGACGAATAGATTAAGGGCATGTGAGCCTGGGCGGTGAAATACACTGAAATACACGTAATCATTTTTGTTCATACTTTGACCTGGAGCCGGATGGGGGGGAAGAAAATGCTGTGGATGGAGGACAATCCAATCCAATTTTCATTCTGCTCAAACAGATGTATGTGGGTAGATGCATGTTGGGGAGTAGCTCCCGCCGTGAGTCCTTCCTTACATGGATCCTTAATAAGGCATCAGTTGCCAAGGGGGCTACCCGTTGTTTGGTTTCCCCCCCATCTTCTTCTCCTCCCCCCCTCCCCCCGTTCTTTTTCTCCTTTTCCTGCTTGTTCCCCCCTTGTTTTTCTTCTTCTTCTTTCGCCTTGTCTCTTTTGTTTCCCCCATTCCCTCTTGGGCGTGGCGTTGCACCGTCCTGCATGTGGTACACCCCGCATCCCATGCCCATGCACCAAAGCATCATTATGAGGCGTGTGTTGACCATGAGCTTGCTTGGATCTGGGCAGGGCTATCCATGAAGGATGGGCATCAGCATCAGGAGCCAATGCCTCCATGATCAGTGGCTATTATCTTTTCTCTTTTTCTTTCTCTCTTTCTCTCTTTTTTCTTTCTTTTTTTTTTTTTGGAAAGGAAAATAAAAAAAGATAAGAACAAGTTCCTTTTCTGTTCAAAGAATGAAATGGGACAAGTGATATGGTCTGGAGGAAAAAAAAAGAACCGTTACTTTGGGAGACGCGTGTGCAGGATTGGTACATGAATATGAATATGTATGCAGATGGTTGGCAGCTTGGCCTGGAATGGAACATTGAATCTGGATGGGGTTGTTGGGCGGTTTAGCCCGCCTGTTACAGGGTAGGGACCTAGGTAGGAGGTGCCTTTTGGAGTGATGCATGTGTGTGTCCTTTATTTAGACACGCAAGCAGGATTGTTGTTACGTTAGGTATGTATGTATGTACATAAGTATGTACAATATGTATGTACCCAATGTAGTATGTTGGATGGACATAAGTTGCCGTGTCTTGTTCAGCTGCTGCGGCGACGGGAATGCCAGTAGCTGGCCCAATCCTGTAGGACCGGGCGTCTTGGTCTGTCCATGTCTGTTCATTTTGCTGCTCGTCTGGTGGGCAGACTCCCGAGTGATATCTATCTTGGCCGCTTTCTGCCCGTCCTCGACATGATAATCCGAGGCATCCATATCTGTACACACACCTAGGCACAGTCGTAGGAGAATCCGGTGGTGACTCGTGGCACTTTGTCGGCATTGTAGATGCTAGAATCAGCTGCTCCATGCCTGCGTTTGCGTTGTGCAGTGTGGACACGCTACACGCTTCTGACGAGACGAGACTCCTTGTCTGGGAACCAGCTGTTTGGAACGCTCCGCTATTCGCCCACGACCGGGCGAGCTATCCTTGTGTCAATATGCCGTGCATCCACGCCGCAAGCCAACAACTCTGTGCCCCAGATCCAGCTCCGTCCATCCATTCCGTCCGGTCGTTTGTCGCTACGTGGCCAGCATCTTTTTCTGCCACGGATATGAAATTGCAGGAACATGGCTCATGTAAGAGCCATTGGCACGTCACAGACGCAAGCAACAAGTTGCGTAGTCGAGTTGTCAACCAAAGCGTGGCAGTAAAAATGGTGAAAATGAACATGAAAAGTATGTTCAACTTGTATATGTACGGTGGGTGTATGTACCCCTCTTCCTAATGCCATGAGTCACGACTACTGGCTGGCGCATGTGTGCGTCCTCCAGTTTCACTTGTCGCCCATCGTCATCATCATCATCATGGAGGGGAAATGACAGCTGAGACATGACAGGCCGACATTGTGTCTGAGTTGTGTGTCGCATCTGGCAATCAACAATGCCATTCGATTTGAAATTCTTGGTTTGCCATCGTGGGAAGACACCAACAGGGACTCTCTCTCTCTCTCTCTTACGCCGGATGAAGATCTGTCTTGTCCCTTTCATGCACATATAAGGATGCAACTTGTCTCGACAATCCCTGCCACCGTCGTCCTCCTGGGGATTTGAATGGTCCGTCAATATCCATCAGGGCGCCCAACTTTTAGCGCTCGTCTCAATTCATCCATCTTCTTGTCCAATCAAGCTCGACAAGCGACGGGGCCGGCCGGAAAAATGTTAGGAAGCAGCAGTCAAGTTGTCGTTTGCATGTACCAATTCGAGTACCTGTCTGTATCTGAGACAGGTTGTCAAGTTGAGTGGTACAATGTACAGTGTACAATGCGACATGTCGAAAGCCAGAAATTGAGAATGGCCTTGTATTGCCCCGCACGCATGGTTGGTTGGTAGGGAGAAAAGCAGACCACTTTGCAGCAGCACGCACGTGGCCCGTCTCCTCATGTTGTTTGTTTTGACGATGACGATGACGATGATATCCATTCTGCCCGAGTGCATAGTACATGCTGCATATAAGCATGCCTACTAGTACGAAGAGTACCTAGCCCGTACCTGTCCGTGTGTCTGTGTGCTTGTGTGGTAGCCGCCGAATCTGAACCCAGGAGGCGGGGATTGTCGATTTCCCACTTGGCAGAAGTAATCAAAGCAGACGCAGTCGTGGGCTCGGGTCTGCACGACTCCAGGATGCCTCTTTTGCCCCCGACAAGGCTCCTTGTGTTGCAGAGCTCATCTCGCCGACGGCTACACTGTGGTCCTGCTCTGTTGGACATGAATTGAAAGGAAGGAATCGTCGAGGGGGCGGTGCGAATGGGCGAGTCGGCGAATTGGTCTGGTGGAACTGGTGAGGCGCGTTGACAAAGGCGGGCAGCGGGCAGCGGGCAGAGGCTGGCAAGATTGGCAAGATCCCTGTCAAATGTCAAATGTCCAAATGTCCACGACCCGCGCCTTCCCATTTCTTTTTTGCCGCCCACGCCCAATGCGGCATCGTACCTTGGTCTAAGTGGATGTTCGTCCAACACCGTCGAACCCGTCGAATCTGCGAACCCGTCCAACCCGTCCAACCGCACGCCAGACCCATTCTTCACGTCCCCTGCTGTGCGGCTGCGTCCATCGTCGCTGTTTCTGGTCGCTGTTCTGGTCGCTGTTCTGGTCGCTGTTCTGGTCCGCTGCTCCTGGTCTCTGGTCTCTGTTCTCTGTTCATTGGCTTGCGACTTATTAAGATGCGCTGCTAAGCATTTCCCAGCTATTACCAGACCAGACCGACCATTCCATGTTACCTCCGCTACGCACCAAGACCTCTTGACTACCTACCTACCTACCTACCTACCTACACCCAGGTAGCTGGAATCTGCCTTTTCCCTCGCCTGTTCACACGACCACCCGAACCAGAAACCTCTTCGATACTGTTCTGTTGGCCTTGACTGCTGTCAAATCGACTTTTTCAATTGGCGCCCAACTTGGCCCCCTCGCTTTCCGACGTCGCGACCAGCTGAAAGACGGCCAAATCCAAATCCACCTAAAAAGAAAGGAGTGGATGCACCCGCAGCAGCCGTGAACAAGAGACCGACATACCTACACACATACACACTCGTTTTGCTGCTCAAAGGCCTTTGCTCCTGTCCCCTTTCGCTCCTTTCGCTCCATAAAATGCCACTTGTTCCTTAGCAACTCCGACGGTCACTCGCATTGTCTCGAATCTTACCACCAGCAAGTTCTCCAGTCCGCTGGCCATGGACAGCCTGGATGGCTACCTTCAGGTTCCACCGGACCGCACTCAGATCCTAGGCAAGCAATCATGGAAGGTGCGCCAACATGCCTCTTGAACCAGCTCATATACTTGGCTACATCCTTGAAGCGAGTGTCTGCCATGTTTCCCGCACCCGAGGAAACATCCCATACTCAGTTGTCGTCCCAGCAAAAAAAAAGAAAAGCTATTGACATTTGTATTCATGTAGACGCGATATATTGCCGTGGGTTCCCTTCAGAACATGCGCAGAGATCGACAAGGGAGCCAGGCCCTCTCCCGCACTACCTCAAGTCTCGTCAACAGCGTCATTTCGAAATCAGTCAGTAAAAACGACACCGACGACGTCTATCTTTCCGTATTCAAAAGCAAGGTAATCAACATATAGATGACCGCGCCACGAGCTGTTGCACATGCACATGCTTTCACTTCTGTGTATTTTTGGGGTTTTGTTTCGTGGCTAATCATGAGATTTTCTGAACAGGAGGATTGGGAGCCCATTCAGCGATGGTTGCTGGCTCATGTGTCCGATTGCCAGGTTCAACTACTCTCCCATCGCAAACAAGGACCTGTGCTGCCGACCCTCGTTGTCACGATTTCTGACAACCAACGGAAACGTCGATCTAGCCGGGCCGCTGGTTTTATATCATCAAACAAAGACTCGGGCGTCAAGACACTGTGGTTTCGCACGCCGCCGGATGACCATCATCCTAGCCTCCATGAGTGGGCTCGATTAATCATGGCAAAGAAAAGCTCTGTGAGCTCACCAAGCTCTGTGGAAAATCCTGCCTCACCCATCTCCGCGTCGCTTTTTCAGACCCCAAGTTACGATAGAACGGAATATTTCTCTCGACCAGGCAGTGGCAACCGAGGCCCTCAGCACATAAGCTCAGCCGGGCCTTTGGATCCGTGTGCTACCTTCAGCTCGGATTCGCCGAGTTTGCGATCGAGACGAAGCGATATTTCTTCTCCTTCCAGTCACAATCATTCTGTTCAAAGGGTGCCGTTTCCCATTCCAGAACAACACTACACCACCATTCTACCTGGCGACATCGTGGCTCCGGGCCATCATGGGGAACATCAAGGGCAGTTCATTGAAGGATGGACCTCGGCAAAGGGCCGGTCATCCACAATGAGTTCGCCAATCAGAGGCAGGGATAGCATAAGCTCCTCGCAAAGCCAGCAGTTTTCCCCCATTCTCGATGTCACATCACCGCCTGCCCCTGGGGAGACTATTTTGGATCGTGCCTTTCAACTCGGTCAGATCCCTGGAGCTGAAACGCCCATCCCTGGCCAAGAAAACCTGAGCTCCATTGCCCGATTCGACGCCTTGATGCGTGAGTCGGACGACAAAGCACGAAGACAGAATATGAACCAGAGCAAATCTGGGAAACTGGCACTACAGACTGCGTTTGGTGACGACGACGACGACGACGACGACGATAGCTCGGACGACGGACAAGACGAGCGTGATGATGATGATTCTGACTCCGAAAGCGATCATCACTCTCAAGATCAGTTTCCGAGCGATCACAACATGGCTCCTCTTATGTCGCCTTCTGCGCAGCGCGCACTGGCTTTCATTGCCGGCGGAGGCCGAAATGAATCAGACCGAAGCTTGAAATCGCACCGCCCATCTGTGTCACGAAGCCATTTGAGCTTTTACGATGGCAAAGCTCCTCCTCCGCCTGTGAACTCTACGTCGCCTCCGTCGCGGCCGCATACTGCCCATTCTAAAAGCAGGCCGGTTGCCCCCCGAGCGCAGAGCACTTCTCACCTCACCCCGATAGCGAATACCACTGCAGCAGCGGACGCACCGTTGTCCAGTCCTAGCCATGGCGAGGCCCACCCCTCCACCACAATCGCAGATAAGCGCCGTTCCAGTTCGAGCGATAAAAGGTTGAGTTTCACCGAGTTTACCAAGAAATTATCGAGCACCAGCAGCTTACTGCTTGTTCAGACCAATGCCAGTGCAGGAAGCAGCCATGCGAGCAGCGAGACAGACATCCCAAACAGCTCATCGACATCCAGAGCGGACCTGACTCTGGGGGGCTCCGGCCTTCCTGCACGACCCAAGAAGCGAGACGACCAGGACAAGCGTTGCAGATGGCGAAAATCTGTTGGCGTAGTTTCGGCTGAAGGGCGATTACTCTAGACATGGCTCCAAGAGGGGAATTTTTGATTGCACCTTTTAGCATCTAATGACGCCAGACAGGTAGCAATGACAGGCGGCACTGGCTTGCTCCGACTGGCTTGCTGTTACTATTAAGCGAGAGCGACGTTGAGCATTTGTTGCATTGTCATTTGATTTGGCGGCGCCCTGCAACAAAAAAATGATAACGGCATGAATATATATACAGTGGGTTCTGGTAGTGGGTTCAGGTGATTTGAGAATGTTTTGCCATATCATTTTGTGGCAGAACGTTTTGGAATTATCTACTGTCAACAGTAGAAGGACCTATCATCGATGCGAATCTGACGCTAATGCGGTGCAAGGAGAAAACCTCGCCCTCCAAGTCAACGCCGTGCTCTTTATTGAAGCCAATTGTTGTTTCCTTTCTTCCCTTATTGGGCTTTTTTTTCTTGCTTCTACTTTTTCTCTTTTCTTCTTTCACAAAAACAAAAGCCATTTAGCATTGCGCCATTTTTGCATTCACCACCATTTTTCACCCCGACACTCCAAGGCTACTTGTCATCATCATACGGAAGGAGAGGCCACATTGCGCGTTTGGATTTCAGTTGCATTTGTGTGGACACACATGATGATTCCCAAGAATATTACGATTAGCCGCATCTTTTTTTTTTTCTTTTCCCATCTACTCCATGATATATAGACGTGTTTGCGGAAATCAAAAAGTTGCACACCTTGTATGTACAAACACGCCGTTGTATTAGTTCAGCTGAAAGGAGCTTTTTTAAAAAATAAAAGTACATTTAAATCTATTTCAATCCATCTCGCAATACAGGTGAGCATGGTATCGAGCGCAGAATACAGCATGTGTAGATACGGCATCTTGTTTTTCCCGTTTGAGCGATCCATTCGTTATCGTTGCACTATCTCCGACTCGATGAGGGCATGGATGGTATTTTCTTTTTTCAATGGGAAAACTAGCAACTCCTCTTACCATGACAGCATGTGCAAAGGCCCAGCACGAATTATGGGTCATTGCTATCTGCCCATTCAACACCTATTAATGAGGGAAAGAAGATGTTGCTGCGGAAATATTGCCGCGAGAGCGGGGAGGATAGAATGGGGGGGGGGGGGGGCAAGTAC
>SRPT01000524.1:0-22271 GCA_018360205.1 Claviceps digitariae | reverse complement strand
GCATCTTTTAATAAACAATAATCTTGTTCCCGAGAAGAATCTTTTCCATTAAAAAAAAATAAACCATTTGTTTACTAAAGTAAAAGGAAAAACAAACCCCTCCATACCAGCCTTTCCCCAGCATACATTCTGCAAACCACCCACACAGACCAAGCCGGATAGAGCATATCCAAGCCCAAACCCTCAACCCGCCAACTTCTTCACCCTCCCCTCCAACGCCCCCTCATCCAACCCAAAACACTCATCCACTTTCCTCCCCCTCCTGAACATCAGAAACGCCGGCAGCCCCGTCACGGCGTACCGCTTGGCCAGGGCCTTGTTCTGCTCCACATCCACGTCCACCAGCACGAACAGGATGTTGGGGTACTGGCGCGCGAGCTGCGCATACTTGGGGAGGATGAAGCCGCATGGTTTGCAGTATGTGCTGGTGAAGTCGGCGACGAGGCGGGGCTGTTGGCGGAGAAGGGTGTCGAATTCGTGGGAGGAGGATATGTGCATCATTTTGAGGGTGTGTGAATGAAAATGTTGATTCTAGTGGTGTAAGAACGGAAATGAGCAACGATGATAATGATGAACAAGAGGATTATCAATGATAAATATATATATATATATATATATATACACACAAGTATGTCCGTCTGTGTGTGGGTACGTGGTGAATGTATGATACATGTACGTATGGATATATATTATACACATCCAAATTCCCGTCACTTCTCGCCCACATTCAATCTTTCAAACAGAAATCAAAATACCTTGCACAGCAGGCAATACTCATGCCCACGCCCACGCCCGCCCACGGCATGCTGGAGCTGGATTTGGGCTGCTACGGCACGTCGGCATCGAAGGGGGGGGGCGGCTCGGCAATACGAGACCGGGCCGCCGGCCTTCGCTGTGTCATCACCACGCTGCGTCTCAGCTGCATGCATGCAGTTTAATTGTCGGACCTTTTCATATATGACATGTCACTCTTGCCCATCCACAGACTTGTGCATCTCGCTGGTGGTAGAAAAGAACGGGCCTTGTTATGAGGAATGACTCGTCAAGTGTGAACCATGTGAATTTGTCTAATCTTTGGGTATCGTGCATTTTTTCTTTTGCAGACTGCTTGTGTGCCTTCTCAAATCCAGCCTGCCCAAAAACTCCGAAAAAACGCGACCCCTCTAGCGATGGGAATGAATGTTCAAGCTCATAAAAGAAAAGACCGCCCAACGCCGTGCAGTGCTAATTTGATAAATCATATTGAAGGAGACATCCGTTTGACCATGTCTCTATGCCGCCTAAACGCAATCCCGTGATTCGTCTAATATGGTTCACGCGAAGTTTGGACGGGCACCAGATGGTGGAGCAAGTCCGCTCTTTGTGGGAGATCTTGTTCCAGAATCATGGTAAATGCCACCGCTGGATTCCAATTCCATAGGAGTGACCGGTCCTGGACTTCCAAGGGGATGTAGTCGCGGTGATAGGGGTTTGTTTGACATTGACCCAGAGAGCCAAATGTCCTTGATCGGTAATCCGTTCAGAGATACTCCAGGTGACGCCGCCCTAGTTGTCGAATCAAGGACCATGGCAGCTTGGGCAATCATGTCCCGCTGATACTGTTGCATTCGGCGACGCATATCTATATGAGGGTTCTCGCTTCGACGTGATTCGGCCCGTGCGTGCGGTGCATGGTCAGACTTGACGGAACTGGATGTCGAGGATGGAGAAACAAGTGTGGAACGAGGAAAATTTGATTGTTGCGCATGCTGGTGTTCGTAGTTTGTGGGGTAGTATTTGCCCAAGGGTAGTGGAGCGTCGTGAAAGCCGGGTGCGATGTAACAGGACACCGGGGTGCTGGAGCGTGTTACAGAGGCTGACATGGATGCATGTGAGCTTCGAGCTCGTTCTGCCTGCATTGTGATGGGATCTGACGCCCAGTTTTGATGTAAATGAGCTGGTTCGCAAGCAAACGGGTGTGGACGACGGACTCGTTCTCTGGGGTCTTCATGTAACGGAAAGTATGCTCTGTATCACACAAAGTTAGATACCCTGCAAGCCATGAGAGGGAACCTGTATGCGGCGTGAGGCGAACTCTTACCCTGGCCGATCACCTCGAGCCGATAATGGTTCAGGTGGGGGGGTACCAATAGGACCTGAGCTGAAATTTCGTCGAGGTTTGGGTATTTCAATAGGAATGGGTTTGCTGCTATTGGCTCTGGGAGTGGTGGAAGAGACTTCGGGACTGCCTGTGTGCAAAAGATGGAGTGTATTAGCAGATACAGTGCGGGCTATATATGTACATATGTAGTATGTTCTTGAGTGTGGAAGTTTGACTAGCCAAGTCGAGGGCAGATGAAATATGGGGGATCGACACGCCGGAACATCAGCCATCGAGAATCAAGCAAAACAATTGCCGATCATCGTGGCCGCGGACCGTGGACCGTCAGAGCGAAAAGGGTTAATAGCGCGGGGGCGATATCCACCTCGGGGACTGCGTGATCAAAATGGTGGCCTTCCATTCCATTCAGTTGCTCGACCTTTTTTTCTGTCCAGTCCTTGACATGAGTGGCGCGCGTCAGAGCGCGTGTACAATAAGCATTCACCTCATCCGTGCAGCAGGCTGCAGTCTTGTTGGTGATGGTGATGATATGTGCATTGTTTTTTTAAGCCATGTCCCGAGAATCATAGCGCGAGCCCGGAAAGGCGAAAAGGACGGCGCCTAGAGTACACATATGATGTATGTATGTGGGCATGTAGGCAAGGTGGCAGTGCATATAGCAGTGTAGCAGTCAAGGTTGGAAGTTGAGTTTGGGAAATGAAGATGGACGGGGTCATGTCTGGCTACGCTCGAGGTGCTTGAAACAGGGGAACAGATACTCAGCGAAACCATCACGAGGGCCAATACATACCTGCGATCGATTGCGGCCGCTCCTCCAGTAAAGATCCCACCGTTGGAGACAGAGACGACGAGTTGAGCGGTGATGCCACGGGGTGGTCGACAAAGTAATCGGTCTGGTGTGCCGAGACTGTATTCGGGGCTAGCGACAAGTCCGACGAGTTGGACAGGGTGCGACCCGTCATTCCAGGACGACAACGCGGGGAGAGCAGAGCCGCCGGCGGTTTGAATGACCTGGCGAAGCTGGCCATGATGACGTTATTGAAAGGATGGCGTCAACAAAGGGAGAGGGAGGTACTGGGGCCCGACATTAGTTCAATGGCCTTTTTTGAGATGGGAAAGTCGAACAACGAATCGACTAGTGATTTGCGGGACGTTGTGGTAATGGTATGGGTTCACGGGACCACGGGACCACGACGGTTCGATGAGATGATGCCGTGGAATGATGATGCCGTGGAAATGATCTCGCACAGATGGAGAAAAAGCAGAGGGAATAGATATATCGGATTCTGGAAGCCAAAGTGCAGATGTGTGTCCCCGAGTTTCTTTTTGTACCTTTTTATGATGTCTGGCCGAATCGACGGCATTAGTTGTGCCTGACGACTGTTTTGCGAACGACTAGGGCCAAAGCACGCGATGGACTGTATTGTGTGTAACACTGGCGGTTTCTTAGTCGAGATGATGAGGTGTTGGAATGGGAGATTGTAAATAAAAAGAAAAAGAAACGGTACGTACCCATGCACGTACGGCCCACGGAGACGAGACGGAGGAAGGAGGCGAAGAGCAACAGCCGTCTTATCGCTGACCAGGGCCCAGGCTGACCAGTCCAGGCTGGGCAGTCCAGGCTGAGCTGACCAGTGACAGCACTTGATAATGCTGGTCTCAGTGGTCTGCCCAGGCGGCTGGTACCAGGTGGCGTCGAGTCGGCCTCCACTTTGCTCCCCTTTGACGCGCCAAGAGCGACGGACAGCTTGGCGTGTCTTGATGGACCCACTTTGGCAGCCGTCTTGTCCGCCCAGTCCTCCTCTCACAATAAACAGACGGACCGAGGGAGCGAGCTTCATTTATCCAACCAACTGGACGTTTGTTCACTTGATGCTGTGCTTGCTGTACCTGATGATTCAACTTGCTAAAAAAAAAAAAGAAAAAAAAAAAACCGTGAACTCGGAAACTCGGGGGAATAAAAATATGAATCCGGACACGACGCCAACACGCAAAGAAATGCTGCAACAATCCATGCTGCATGCCAAGAATACCAGCTGCCGGACCGTCAACTGTCAAGCGTACAGATGTACAGCTGTACTACATCGCTTCAGTCGCCACCCACCTACCTACAAGTACTTACTCTTTACTTTCCGTCGTCATCCGTCATTCCGATCGCGCTACGAACCAGAACCCTGTCAGTGCGCAGGCTGACTGAGGGAGGCCCTTGACAATTCAGATCCTTCAAACCAAACTCGCCATCTCTGCCCTCGCACCAAATAAAACGACGACGTTGTGTCAGCACCCCTCCTGGACCCCTTCTGCCTCCGGCAACATCGACGACGCCCGTCGTGAGCCGTAAGGGTGCATGAAACGACGTCACTTACAGGAAATCCCGCCCACGGAGAGACTAGCGGGATGTTGGGGCCAAGAAGTCCAGGGTCCGGCCGCTTTTGCAAGGGGCGCTGTGCATCTTTTCGTCATTTTTTGGCCCTTTTTTTGGCTCTGTTTTTTTTTTTTTTTTTTTTTTTTTTTTTTTTTTTTTGCGTTTCATGTTATTCGACTGGCGCTGTGGCTCGCCTTCATCTCACATGCCAAGGGCTCCAAGACTGGCTGATCTGCTGAGAAAATTGGCAGTGTATTTATTGCATGCAACATGGCACGATAGGGCGGCTGAGATCGCCACTTGTTTCTTGCCCTGCGCCCCAACCTCGAGATATCTGTTGATCATCATCACCTCGAGGCGCTGACTGCGGTTGCATCACTGATTATGCGAATCACTTCTCTGGCGCCCACATCCGGGACACTTGTGAGAGTCTGAAACAAGCCATACGGTCGATTCGTCGTTGGAACATGTCGTGCCTGACTGCCCTGCCCGCATGGGAGGCTCGTCAGCCGTTGCGCCTTGAACGCCCTTGCAGCGCAACTTCCGTACGGCCTCGCTTTCGGCAGATGCAGATGGTATCAGGACTAGCAAGACTCATCAGGACGCTTCATCCGCATCAAGGGTATCCGAGGATGACCCATGTAAAAAAAATATCCAAAAGGGGACCCATGTCATGGATATCCGAAGGGAACCAATGGCAGGGATATCTCAAGGTAGCATCATGGACCCAGGGTTCGAGCTAATGCATTCGCAAAGTGTATGTAACCTCAGCATTTTCTTGCCATCTGATGAGAATACCCTCGCGACTATCTATCCGAACAACTCGTACACCCGGAATGCCAAAATCCAGACGGCATGAAATTGGATCCACACCCAACATCCGACTTGACAGCCAAAGTAGGACGAGCCGAAAATCACAACAGCCAATGCTTGCTTGCTTGCTTGCCTGGCTTGGCTTGATATGAGTTGGCTTGGCTTGGCTCGGCTTCATATGAGTTGGCTTGGCTTGGCTCATGTTGATTGGAATCCTGCGTCTGGCCACTCCTGTACCTATTTTGGTAGTTCATCTTCCTTTTGCTACGGACCGACTTATTGGTGAGACCCTCGCAGCGGTCGCTTTGCCAAGCAGCGATGAGGGTATGTAGATCCATGCGCGTAGCTCGTACCACGCGCCATTCGACCTCGGATTGAACATGAAAGGCATATCTATACATGTATAGTGAGTACAGGTGATCCCGAACATTTGGCCGTATAAATTTAGTGTAAATGGGTTGGCAATTACGTGTGATCCACTGCACATAACATCCCTTTGGTGCCCAGAAGGCTACACCTCCGTACCTATCCAGGTAGATACGTATTGTGTATTGTACACGTCCAACACAACATCCAAACACACTTGTCAACACCTCTCCTGAAACCATCAACCATTAAAACTCAAACCTCCCCCCCCCCCATTCCCCTCCCCGACATCCCAGCCCCGTGTAGCCCCCAGTCCCCCCTCCCCCCTCCCCCCTGTCCCATCAATCCTTCCGCGATTCCCACCCCATCCAGTTTAGGACCCTCCGAGCTAGTTACATCACCGCCCCATTGACTCGAATGAGACACTAGTTTAATGTCCAAATCCACAGTCCACAGTCAGAATCCCAATATCTTATAATAAGCCGCGGTAAGCGCAGGCGTTGTGGTAGAGCTGACCAAGAACGGTTCGGCTCGGGCGCTTCATGTTTATTTCAGAGCGGTAAATACCTGGGCATGTCTGCCGAGATGTCATGAGGTCGTTAGTCGTGAGCGGGTTTGCATGGTGGGTTGTTATTTCCGGAGGGGGTGTCTGAGGTTGTGGCGATGGATGCGGCATTTCTAGGCTTTGACCTAGTGACGTGATTGTCGTCTCACCTCTTCTTTTCTCTCTCCTTTTTTAATTTCTTTTATTTTCTTATCAATACCCAGTGTTCAGCCGTGTTCAGACTAATTTGAAATGGCCCATCGTCATACCCATTCACTACCGAGCGGCTCGGCTGCAACCAAGGAGACGCGCAGGGTAGATCCCGTGTCTGGTCACGAACCAGGCAATCCGAACCTCGGAGGCGCATAAATATACTCATGCTTCGTAACATTAAAACATTATTAATAAGGTATTTTTAAAAAGAGAGAAAAACAGGATTGAGAAAATAAACCCATCTCTTACACAGCAGCAGTATCCGCACATTCCACACTGCACGCGTCGCCGTCTTTAGCATCCTCATAAAAACCACAGCGTCCAACCACCGCGTCGTTCCATTGCGGCGGCCGGGTATTCCTTGATACCGCAACGCCAAAAGCAAAGAATGGAGGTGCCATCATAAAAGGCGCCCAAGGCGCATCGACGTCCTGGACGCCCGGCCGTATCGTACTGCTTGCTTCACTTCCTTGGTCGTGGCCTCGCATCATCACCTAGACGTGAGCACGTCCGGTGAATTGAGAGCGATGATCGCGGTGCCTCCACCAGTAGATCGTCATGCCGACGGCTGAAAAGAGCCAAAGAAGGGCACTCGCGAGGTCAACCCAAACGGCACTTTTCATGCGTTGAATGCCATGATCGCCTTTGGCATCCTTATGGATATACAACTGGCGGCTCGTTAGCAAGTGGAAAGGGAAAACGACGCTGGGCACCACGACGACAATTGGGCGCGCACGCTGCCAGGTTTGAGACGCGTCTCTCATATCACAATTCCCATTTTCTTGCACGTACCGAGCCGAATACACCAAATAGAGCGATCCAAAGAATAAAGAGAATAAAGTTCCAAGCAGCGCCCACTACACCAGAATGACGGAGCAGGGCAGGGATGAAATAGAAAACGCAGGTGATGGCAGAGAGCGACCCAACAACAACAGCGTAGACCTGCGGCAAGCAAACATCCTGAAGTTTAGCTCCTGGCCTAAGTCATGATGAAAAGCTTTTCTGGACGAGGCACGGCGATACTTACCCAATTTGAGCTGCTGTAACCATCTACTTTTTGACTACTGTTGATATCCTGACCATAGAGCCCGCAGACTGCTAGTGCCAAGGCGAAGCACACAAGGTGCAATGCCGAGAAGGCGAAGTAGCTGACCGAGGTAGTAAAGAGACCCATTATGTATAAAGGGCTGCACAGATTTTTCTTTTCTTTTTTCCGTCTTCCGTCTCCCGTCTTCTGTCTGTCTTTCCGATCTGTTGAGGTGACTATAAGGGAGGATCGGACGGGGCTGTCGCAAAAGAAGGGCGTACGATGAAAACGCGTCTCGCTTGTTGACAAACTGATCGCACACACTTGCGCTCACGTGCACATAACCTTCGCGGGCGACGAGACGGGATGAATACACGGAAACGAGAAGCAAGCAAAAGAGTGGTTGAGAGGCGAAAGAAAGGAGGAGGGGAAGAAGCGGTGATGAATGCCCCGTCCGGACGTGGAGGTGGAACACGTTGCTTCAATTGACGCTGCTTCATTTCCATGCTTGGACCTTGTGAGGCGTCCATGACGTCACTGGTGCCCTGCCGATGCATGTCGGCAAGTGCGAACGTCCAAGCCAAGGCTGTCAAGTAGGACAACAGAAGTGTTGCACCAACAGCAGGCGTGGCCACGTCACACAGAGTTGTTGGACGCATATGCATCTAGTCCATGACGGCCGAGCCGACATGAGCATCGACGCCGTCGCTGGTGGCACCGAAAAAAATCACCGGTTTGACTTTGACACTTCGCCGTGAGTCCGTCGAGTCATCCGCGCCTGACCTTGCGCGTCGTCTACACCATGGCTGGGGGCTGGGGGTCATTTTGGTCAACTCAGAGTTGGAGACAAGCTTCGTAAATAGTATGAAATGGCATGACATGGGTAAGATGGAATGCGACGGCTCAGTGGCTTTGAGACACAATCAAATTTTCCTCACGTGTGTGCATTTGCGATGGAGGAAGCGATATCTCAATTCTGGTGCGCTCAGCAAGCGTTGAGGACAGTAATCATAACGTATAATAGTTAGCGCTCTTTCAACAAACCAACTAGCCCTCGTAGCACAGTGGTAGTGCGTGTCACTCGTAATGACAAGGTCGTCTGTTCGATCCAGGCCGCGGGCAAATGAGTGGTTTCTTTTTTTGGCCCCGATGCCTTCTGCCCCGCACTTGAACACGCAGGAAAAATGCCTTTTTTTACAACCCATGTGCTGCCCAGTGCGCTTAAGAATTCCTCAACGAGCGTGGGGAGTTTCGAGACTTTTCACACCAAACATGTCATGTACGGCGAAAGCCATTGATAGCCCGTGTGGTACAACAGCCTCCTTTTGGCTTGGTCAAGGAGAGATAGCAAGCTGGCCGTGACGATGAAAACATTCAACAGCCCAATGCATCCCGGGGACCCGACGCCCCGGACACCTGGTCAGCGGCCCAGCTGTTTCCCCATGTCGACATTGAAGAAAGTCCAAGCTCAAGCGCGCGTTGTGCGATACAAGCTGCAAAATTGCCATCTTTCCGACCTTGGTCCCTGACGAGGCGCCCAGGAACCTCGGCGGCCAACCAGACCGGACCAGAGAGTCACCAGATGATTCCAGAAGGTTAAGCGCACGCGACACGCGACGCCCAATGCGAAACCCTCGACTTGGACGGGCTGCCCGAGAAAAAAGGCAACGAACCAAAGCAGAATGTGTCGGAGCCTGGTCAAAGACGCAGATGCCACGCGACAAGTCGATTGAGTTTGCGAAAGGCAATCAGGCCAGGCGGGGCGTTGAAGGCCATGCATAATCATGTATCATGTATCATCATGTGTTGCCTCATCACGTTGTGCAGTCACTGATGTGTACGTTCGGGGTTTGTGTGTCTTCGTCTTGGATTTCTGTCCTGATTTGAGTCCGGCATTACTCACTCTGACTGACCCCTGAACTCTGGAGTTGACATGGACCGTGATGCGTCATTACAACAGCACTTCAAGTGAAGGCTTAGTTGTCCCGCGCGGCTGGCACGGACCAAACGACGAAAAAACCCGCTTGATGCCGACAAGGCTACAGCTCCGGATTGTCTGCTTTTTTTTTTTTTTTTTTTTTTTTTTTTTTTTTTCCTGGTGGGTTTCGTCGACAGAACAGCTTCCTAGGTGACGAACCACCCACCGCTCTGGATTCACTACGCGCAGCTTTACCCAAGGTAGCAAGAGCCGAGACATGTCTGGCGCATTATATTCTTGGTTGAAGGCTGTCTGCGCCGGCCACGAGATCCCGCGACGCCTTGCGCGCCCAGGTGCTCGGTAAGCCCGCAAGAATGGGTTGCTGCAGAGGTGCCTGTGCCTAGTTTGGGGGCTTTGTCTTTTCTGACTTCTCTTTTTGTTCTCTTCAGTTTCCCTGCGCAATGCAAGTTGCCTCACAAGGCTCAGCCGGTTGTTTTCTTCGCGACCTCTGTAACGGACATACATATGTACATCCATACATATATACTTATGTGTGAAGAATGTATGGTAAGTATGTATGTATGTATGTACATATGTATGTACGCATATGTCGGGAGCCAGCAGCCAACAACCACCACAATGCACAGTCCCCCATGCCGTCAACCAAATAAACCACGAATGACGTGCCATGCTTGTTTTAACGTTGGCACCATGGAACCTCCGGCACGCCAAATAGAAGCCTCCCATTACACTTCCCTTCCCCCCCCTGGCGTGGCGTGAATTTTAGAAAATCGCCGAATATGGACCAAGCGTACTTGTGTCTCAGCGACAGTCTTGAACCTGCTTTCCACGAAGTATACACATACATATATCCTCGACCATAAAATTCACGATGTCCTCGAAAACAAATCCTCCCTTTTTCTCGGGTCATCATCCCATCTTTCCACCATGAACATGCCTCGACTTCACGCCCTACCTCCTTATTATAGCTGAAAAAAAAAAAAGAGAGAGAGAGCCCTCAGACACCTCTCCAACATGTGCCGTTCTAAACTGCCCAAGCTGCTCCTGCTTCACAGACTTGTCCGGCCCGGCTCATGGATGTGTGTATGCTACACTCTCTCTCATGTCAGCTGTATTCCAACCACACCATGGAACTAATCCGGGTCTGATACCCCATAGTGTAGGTGCTACAAGGGCTGGTTCAATGCCAAACTAGACGTCTACTGCCCGCATTGTTCTGCACCCCAGTGCCAGGACTGCACATATGCGGCTGCTGAATAAGTTTGGCAGCGATCCGTTGTACTGTATGGACCTTGATGTACAAATTATTTTTTTATGACGAAATGGAAGCGGGTTATAGCGGATTATTAGCGATTAGATATGGGCTTTTGCTTATGGGTTTATTGTCATTTGATTCGGAGTACTTGTTGACTGCGAGCTGTAGTAGTTTTAGTTTCTTCTTTTTCGTTATTTATTCTTTTTTTTCTCTTATATATTTGCTTTTCTTTACTCTACATCATTTTCTTTTCTTTTACTTTCAGATTTTTCTGGCTTCAGCGCTTTCTGTTCTTAGTCTGGCTCATTAGTTACATAATCTGTATACTAGCCTTCGCAGTTTACCTAAATAAATAAGTAAAAGAATAAGTGCTACTAAGAATAAAAGGAAAGAAGAAGAAGAAGAAGAAGGAGAAGGAGAAGGAGAAGGGAAAGGATTCACAATGGCAGCGTGCAATACCAATGGTACAAAACGTCCATCTACATGGCCGTCATTAGAGTCATCTCGGCCCCGCATTTTGGCTTCCCCACGGCTGGGTTGCACATCCACCTTCATTCACGTCCTCAGGAAATACAAAATGTAACGACATGCAGGTTTGACATATAAGCAGGCATTCCCGCCAGGCATCAATGCATATCAAGGTCAGAGACTGTGACGGATGAACAAACGCAGAACAAGACAAGACATGGACGTGCATCGTGAATGCTTTCGTGGAGTCACGGTGGAGCAGGTGGTGACTGGATGTTTGCTTTGTCGGGCCATGCGGTATTCGTGGGTTGCATAAGTACCTGCATACTCTTAAGTAGGTACTCAAGGTACATAAGTTTCAATTGCTCACGCTGCCGACTCCCGAGCCCTGACATTCCTGACAATACACAATCCAGTCACGCCGGCCCAGGCAGAACATCCGAGGCGTCGAACGGCATGGAAGCAACATGCGTCTGGCAGGCAGGCACCTTGATTGACCGGCTAATTTGGTAGGCAGGATACTCGACCAGAACAGTCACGCCGACATGCATAAAAGGAGCGGGTTGGCGCGTGGGCATGCAGGATTGTGTCTGGTGTTTAAAAATGGACATGCAGCGTTCAAAGGGCCAGACGTACGGGTTTCTCTGTTATTTGGCTCTGTGGTGATGTTTAAAAGTATCATTCATCTTTTCGCGCACGACGTATCTCTAAAATCAAAAAAAAAAAACATCATCATCATCATCACCTTATATCAAGGATGTGGCTCCGTCTTTTATCCGTGCCTATTATACGCTTTACTTCTCATATTGTTTTAGTTGTAGTTCATTGTTTTCATCCTTGCTAGTGGTGGATGCGATTCGCATGGTGAGCCCCTGCACCGACGATCAAGAAGCGGTTAGACTTTGACGTCAATGATGATTGATGAAAACCCTTTTTTTTTTTGTTTTCCTGATGTTTCCTTTCTGCGCAGACACTGTCCGACACCTGGGTCGCTTGCGCATCATATCCATGGGATGGGTGCATTGCTTGGTGACCCAGATCCAGCAAAGTGCATCAACGTCCAAGACAGTACGATGGACAAGCTTCACGGGTTCTCTTGGAAGTGCCAATGCTCTGACATAAAGACTTGGATATATGTATGAGGATCTGACAGTCTCTCTAGGACTGACAAACATTCTTGCGGACACTTAGGATCCGTGTCCTGGCATCTTTGCACAATCTGCAACACTTGCATTGTAGCCGTGCTAGCAGAGCATCACCGACCCAGAGGCATGTCAGACGGAGACGTCTCTTCTACAAATCAAGAGGTCCGACATGTCCCTCCAGATTGTTGCGTGCCTTGGCCCATCACACGCCCATCTCTACATGTATGTCTTGTGCAAGTCTTGATTATTTATGTCATCATTGTCATTAGAGAATGGAGATAGATACCCACATGCATATATACATATATATCACACCCTATATGTTTCCAGCGGCAAGTGTGCGCCCCGGCAGTCCTCCATCGCGGCCACGCAACACACCTTTCGAAGCCGCCTCATCAGGGCGTTGCCATAACAGGAGTGAGTTTGGGTTTGGATTGGTGCAAAAATTGGTATAGATTGTCCTTCATACGTGAGTGACGAATCAAGCTTCCCGGTAATAAATAAATAACACCTTCGCTCACATTTTTTTGGTAGCTCAGTCTCCAGCATGCGAATCAAGTAGCAAAGGATAATCTCAACGAAAGATTGGGGGAAAAAAAATTAAAACAAAAAAGACAACATGAATGTACAGTCATGATATGCACCGTCATGACGTTGAAGAAACACAACATCAAGGTTCGTTACTTGGCTCGTCATCGACGCTGCTGCTGCTTCTTTCCGCCGAAGCCGTCCATCAAGGCGGCTCCCAATGCTGCGGTGGCTACTTTGGCGCCCTTGGCGCCCAACCATGGGCTTGGGTCGTTGCGGCTCTGATAGACGGCTTGCGCTCCGGCGCTCAGGGCGGTTCGCGCACCTGCCTGGATGTACGGGTTCTGCCACCACTGTTTTTTGGGGTTCTTGGGTGCCGATGCTGAAGGGGGGGCCGGGGCGGATTTACGTCGCACATGAGATGGCTTTGATGACGGACGTGCCATGTCGTAGTCGCGGCCGCGGGCGGGAAACACGTCTCGCGTCTTGGTGCGGTCGTGGGATCGGGCGCGGCGGCGCGGCATGTCATCCTCGCTTCCAAAGGGAGAGGAGGTGTAGTTGCGCGGTCGCGGTCGTGGCTCCGGCGAGGAAGGCCGAGATTTTCGAGGCCGGTAGCCAGCGTCGTCGTCTCGGCCCCGTGGTCGGTGTCTGTTGTAGTCGACTGGCGAGGGTGCCTTGTCTCGTCGTGGCCGATAGTCATCAAAGTCATCGCGATGCGCGCGACGGGGCTTTTCTTTTGGCAAACGCTGGTGGTGGTGGCCGCCGTCGTCGTAGTCCCTGGAATGAGCTCGCGCATGTTGTGGGCGTCGCGGTTCGCGTCTGTATTCTTCGCGATGCCCGTCTCGTCGGGACTCACGGGGAAGCGGTTCTGAGGTATAATATGGGGGAGGGCTCCGGGCGCGCCGGCCGCCGGCGGGCTTGCTCATGGCCAGAGGCTCGGGTGGCTCTCGGTGCGAGTGTCCGCGTCGTGACACATAAGCATCCACTTGGGGTGCCACGTCGGGACTGCGGCGACGGGATCTTCTTTCCGACTTGTGTCGTTGAGGCGGCGGTGAAGCGTAGTATGCATCGTGTGGCGTGGGAGCATAGTGCTCGTCGTCAAATTCGTCGTAAGGCGAGCGCCGCGGTGGTCGCTGCGGCATGGCGGGGGATTTCCTGGTTGCAGTTGTGAGAGAATTGTATATGTTTTTGTTGTTTTGTCAAGACGGCGAAACGAGATGCAAAATTGCAACGTCTTTGCAAAAAAAGAGGGAAAAAAAAAACGGCTAGTGCAGGGCTGAGACAAGGCGCAGATTAAAAGCAAGTTTAATCAAGGAGGGTCATTTGTACTTGTGACTTGATATCATCTCCAATTCGAGTGGAAGATGAAAGATGCCGGGCGCATCCTCATCTTCAGGCACCAACCACATGGCCAGTCGGCTCAAGTGGACGCGAGTGGTTGGTCCACCAAACCACCAACTTCAGCCGGCATGATCCTGGTCGGCTGACGTCACCCAGAGCCAATCGGAGAGCGCTGCACAGTTGGCAGAGAGGCCGCCTGGCTCGTCAAGTGGTCGTGATGAGTCTACAGCTCAGGCGAGGTGTCAGAGTCGAGCTCAGATGAGGCGAGGGTCGAAGCTGATATGAGGAGAGGGTGCGGTGGGGCAAATGCTGCAATTTGATTGGCTAATAAAAGTGGATCCCCTGTTATTTAAAGTGGACCCCTGTGATTTTTTTTAATTTTTTTTGTTTATTTTTATATAAAAAAATAATTTTCTATATAAAAATTATACTAACCCTAACCCTAACCCTAACCTGTATTTCGCTAATTAAAAGACCCCTTATAGGGGGTTTTACATAATTACTAACCCTAACCCTTGTTTTATATAAAAATACCCTACTATAGACCCACTTTAAATTTATAGGGATCCACTTTTATTAGCTAATTAAATTGCAGTATTTGCCCCACTGCACCCTCTCTTTATATTAGCTTTAACCCTTGCCTTATCTAAGCTTAACTCTAACACCTTACCTTATCTATATACTTATAATAGCTAGGCAGACTCTAGAGAGAGGTATAGAATTATTAGGTATAGATATAGTAGCTAGGCAAAGGCAATATAGTAACTAGTATATTAACTAAAGCTTACTTCTTCTAAGAATCCCTTATATATATAGTAGTCTTTTAAAGGCTACTATAAGTAAAAGCATAACTAAGCATAAGGGAATCTATCCTAATACGCCTTATATTATAAGGACCTTATAATTACCCCTCCCCTTAAGCTAATATCTTAGTAGTATAATACTATATTTCTACCTTTTGCTAGTATTTTATAAGGAATATATAGGTAGCTATATTATAATATAGCCTTTAGTTCTCTATTTAAATACCTATTTAGTATCCCTAGTATATAATTAAAATAAATAATATATATTACTTATTACTAGCTAATTAGTAGTTTATTATAGCTATAATATTTACACTATATTATATTTAGTTAAAGTAAATAAATAAGTATATACTTTATATTACTTATAGCTTACCTATAATATAAATAATTTTTTACTATTTCTTTAGCTTTATTATATTTTATATTTTTTAATCTTTTCCTTTTCTTTATTTTACTTTAGTTTTTTTTAATAATTATTTAATTAATTATTTATACTTCCTTATTTATTTATTATTATATTACTCTCTCTTTATATTTAAAAAAAAATTATTTTAAAGATATATATATATATATATATTATACTTATATTAGCTATTAAAACTTTAAAAAAAGCTTACTAACTAAGCCTATTTATATAGTAATTAATTATTATTTTCCTACTATTCTTATTATTAATAGTATTATAAAGTAGTTAGTATACTATTTATAATACTAAAAGTATAATAATAGTTATTTAAGTATATATATTTATTCTTTCCTTATTAAATTACTAGTAAATACTAATATTATACTTTTAAGCTAAGCTTATAATATAAAAGGACTAGAAAAATACCCTTATTATATATAAATAGCTAAGTACCCTTATTAATACCTATAAACTAATACTAAATCTAAATATAAATATAAAGAACTCTAATATTAATATTTCTTTTATAATAAAGAAATATATTTTTTTTAAGGAGTAATGCTAAAATATTACTTATATATTACTTATTTTACTATATAGTTTTAACTATATAAAGTAAGTATATTATATTACTTATAGGTTAACTAAGGCTATTAAAACTATTACTATATATATAGTAATATAATAATAATTCCTTCTATTAATAGTTTTAATAAAAGGTATAGGTACTATATAATTAGTATATACTAATAAGCTACTAGCTTTAACTAGTATATTTCCCCCCCCCTTAGTTTCTTTATATAAGTACTATTCCCTTTTAATTACTTATCCTTTACTTATATTTTTTTTATAAAATAGCACTAAAAATAAAGATTAGTAAAATACTATTTTTTTATATTTATAGCCTAGTAAGGCTAGTTATACTACCTAGGTAGTAATAATTATATAGGTTTACTATAGTGTAAAGGTAGTAATTTACACTATATTATTTTATATTAATTATATAGTAAGTATAAGCCTAGCTAATTAGTTTATAGCTACTATTATAAATTTATTTCCTTTAGCTTTCCCTATATTATAAATAAATATTTTTTTTTTTTTTTTTTTATAAAATAAAAATATTACTACTACCTATATATTACTTAATTACCTATTTATTACCTATAATTCTTTTTATTCTATTCTTTTTTATAGAAATTTATAATAAGTCTTAGCACTAAAATATTATTTTCTAGAATTTACTAATTATATTTACTTAGCTATTCCTTCTATTTTATAAGGAAGTATATGCCTTCTTTAGTAATCTTTTTATTTTTAATTTCTTTAACTTTATATTCCTTATCCTTATTTTCTAGGTTTAAAGTTACTATACTTTCCCTACCTTCCTTCTTATTATTCTATAGTTTTAGTAAATTAATATAGAATATATTATAAAGCCTTATATATTTATTTAGTAACTTAAGGCAATATACTTATTTTTCTATAGGGTATAGAATATAAAAGGGTTCTAAGAATCTAGAATTTAGTTTCTTCTTTATATTTTTTACTTATATATTCCTTATAAATAAAAAAACTTTATTACCCTTTTTAAATATTATAGGTTAGTAATGCTAGTTATCCCTTTAGTGCCGAGAAGGCTACATCTTCGTACCCATCCATAATTTTTTCGTAGCTCATCCAATAAGAGTCAAGAGAATATGGATAGGTACGGAGGTGTAGCCTTCTCGGCACCAAAGGGATAGTACTTAGCTTATAAGTCTACTACTCTTCTTTATACTTTTACTATCTTCTCTTATAACTTATATAATTTCTTTACTTATACTTTTACCTTTAGTATTTTCTTATCTTAAGGGTTACCTTTAATACCTAAGTAAAACTTTAGGTAATATTTAAATAGTGTATAATTAAGAGCTTATTTTATTATTTTATTTACTATATTATTATATATAAATTAAGCTTAAGGTAGTAATACTAGCTATATAGGCTAATACTCTCCTATAAAATAATATAGATAATACTTTAATACCTAGTTAGTTCTTTCTATTTACCTATTAGTTTAAAGGTAAAACACTATTAATAGCCTTTATTTAACCTTAAAGTAAAAGTATAAATTACTTTAAAATATACTTATAAATATAAATCCTTAATTTAATATAATGCCTTTAGTAGCCTTAAATTATAACTTAATTTTTATATAAAATATTTCTATAAGTTTTATAGTATTAAGGTAAGTAATTATAAATAAAAACACTATATACTTAGTAAAATAGTTTATAATTATAAGAATTATATTTACCTATTTTTTATTATAAAACCCCTTTAGTAAACCTATAATAAAATCTATAAATATCTCTACCTATAGTTACTATAGTATTAGTAAAGATTTAAAATAGTTATATAAGTAATACCTTTTTATAACTATTTATTAGTATACTATATAACTTAAGATATAATTTATTATAGCTTACTTTATTACTAGCTAGTAATATACTTAGTATAAAAGCTTTATAGTTTTATTAATTTTAAAATAATTAGCTAAGGGATTATTATAGTATAGCTATAAAAGCTCTTACTATAAAATAAGCTTCTAAGGAATAACTACCTAGTCTTTATATAGTAAAAGGCTATTTATATTATATTATTATATCCCTACCTTTTTACTTTAATTCTTTAAAGCTATATTTTTAGTAATTCTTTTAAGGTTTAAATTCTACTTTTAAGCTTTTTATAGTAATTTAATAAAAGGCTTATATATTTAGTTTTTATAAAGGTTAAATAATATAGTAGTCTTTTTAACCTCTTAGGTTTTAATATATTAAATATAGATAATTATTTATAAGAAGTTACCTAGTTTTACTTACTCCTTAGCTAGCATTTTAATAGCTACTTTAGCTATTTAAGTAATAGAGTTTTATTCTATAAAACTAGCTTTAATAGCTAGGACTAATTATATTTTTAAAGGTATTTTACTAAGCTATTATATAAACTTAAACACTACCTTTAACTCTATATAAAGTAATAATTTTTTTTATAGTTTTAATAGTATTTCCTTATTTATTAAGGTTTTACCTTTATAATTAAGCCTTCTTAATAGTATATTTATAGAGTTACTCTTCTTTATATAATGCTTAATAATAAAATTAAATAAGCTAAAGAATATATATTATTTAGCCTATTAGCTATTAAGCTTATTTTAGTTTATAAAAGTCTATAAGTTATAGTAGTTTAATAAAACCTTTATAGGATTCTTAACCCCTTTAATATAGTATTATTAGTACTTAAATAATTTAACTATAGTAAATAGCTTTTAATTAGCTATACTATAGTTTTATTTAATATTAGTAAACTTTTATAACTAAAAGGCTATAGGGTAATATTATTTATTATTATTAGGTTATAAAATAATACTAGCTATTATAAAGGCTAATATATTTATTTTAATATAAATTACTTAATTTAAATTATAGTATTAAAAGAGAGGTGCCTTTTAAAAGGTAGCTTTTAATTATATAAATACTACTTATTCTTTATATTTAAAATAAAACTTACTAAACTAAATACCTTTTTAGCTTTTTTTTATTAGTATATTAAAAGGTACTATAAAAGTAAAGTATTAATATATAAATCTATAATAAAAGTTATAGAACCTAAGGAATACTTAAATATCCTTAAAACTAGTAAGTTCCTTTTATTATTAAATTATATTTACCCTTTTCTTATTTATTAATATACTATTAATAAATAAAATAAATCTAAAGAATTCTACTAAGTCCTAATAAAATATATACTTAAAGGGCTTAGTATATAGCTTTATACTTTTTATTTACTTTAAAACTTATTTAATATATATTATATATTTCTTTTAGGTTTTTAAAAAAATAAGAATATTATTTAAATACACTATATAAATAGTATTAATTAGCCTATATAATGCTTAGTGTATATAGCTTTAAAATATTACTAAAGTATTTATTAATTTAAAAGGCATAATAAAATATTTATAGTAGCTATATTTAGTTTTAAATACTATTTTTTACTTATCTCTCTCCTTAATATAAATATAATAATATATATTTTTAATATTAATTTTAATAAAGAACTTTACCCTTTAAATATAGTTAAAAATCTTTAAAATAAAAAGTAATATATATTAATTCTTAAATATAACCTTATTAATACTATAATAATCTATATATAATTAAAGGGTACTATTCTTTTTAAGGATAAAGAGAATAAAAGCATTAGTAGGGCTTTTTAAGGCTTTTATATAGCTATTTATTAAGTTTTTTTTAAGGTATTTCTATAGAACTTTAAGTTTATTTTAAAATAAGGGGTATATAAATCTATATAATAGTAATATATTAAGTAGTAGGTTAATAGTATAGTTAGTATTTTTTCTTAATAATAATATATTAGTATTATTAAACTTAAATATATTTATATATATAAATAGTTTTAAAGGAATATTACTAAGGATTAAAGGTACTTTCCTTTAGTTTTTATCTCCTAAAAGTATTACTTTATTACTTATAATTACCTAAATAGTATATATAGTAGCTATATTTCTATTTTTCCTTATAAATTAATAGGGAGTTATTAAAAATATTCTAGATTAATAAAGCTTAAACTATTACTTCCTTTTATAAAGTGCTAGGTAAATATATTTAATTATTAATATATATATTCTAATTAAAATAAGGCTTTCTTTAACTTTAGGGTCTTTATTTATTACTATATATAGTAAGGTTAATTCCCTAGAGTATCTATAGAAATTAGTTATACTTATTAATATATTATATACTTTATATTATAGAATAGTTAATATACTAATTACTTAAAGTTTAAAGGTATTTATTAGGGTTTTTTAAAGTTCTTATTATTTTATAAACTTTAAACTAATAATATTAATATTAAAGTATATATTTAAATCTATAAAGGTTTAAATAGTAATTTATTTTTAAATAGTAATAAGTATATAAAAGCATTGCCTAATAAGGAGTTTATAATTAATAAAGATAAGGGTAATTACTTCTACTATTAAGTGTTTTTTATTTAGTTTACCTATTATTTTAAGAGTTAATTATAATAGTATTAAATATAGTTTAGGCTATTATAATTATAGCACTTCTATAGTCTTTAAATAAATTTATTATTTAAGCTTATTATAAGGCTACTTAATGCTAAAAAAAGGTATTATTATTAGTAATAATATAGTATACTTTATAATTATAATTAAGGTACTTTTAAAGAATTTCCTTTTATTTTAAATTCTATTTTATACTTAGGTTTTATTAATATAGTATCCTAAAATTACTAGGCAATTTATACTACTTCTTCCTTTATTTTTCTAGTAATAAATATATATAGATTTATATAATTCTAAAGGTTAGGTAATAACTTAATAAAAAAAAGGAAAGCCCTTACTTTTTTACTAGCTTTTTTAAGGTATTTTTTTAGTAAATTAAGGTAAATACTAAAGTTAATAAAACTCTAGCTTTCTTATTATTTAGTATTTTCTATTATAATAGTAATTTAAGCCTTTTAATTAGTAAAATCCCTTAGTAAGGTAAGGGTTTATTTTTAGAATTTATTCTAGTTATTTTTAAGTTCCTTATATTAATTATTTAATTATTTATTAAGGAAATAATTTTATTTTACTTAATAAAACTAGTATATATAATTAAAGGTAAAAAGGATTTTTTAGTAGTTTTAATAGAATTTACACTATATCTTATTAAAAGTATAAGTTAAGTTATTAATTTAAATTTTATACCTTTATAAGTTAATTAAATATATTAAAAGGTTAATATTCTTTACCTTAACTTCTCTTTAGCTATTATTTAATAAGTTATTAGTAAAGTAATAGTATTTAGCCCTTTTTATATTATTTATTAATTAACCTAAGGTAGTAAAAAGCTTTTATTCTTAAGCTTATAGTTTCTTTAGTTCTTTAAGCTACTAAATTTACTTTTATATTACTTTAGTTTTCTCTTTAAAATTAAAGATTTTAAAAACTACCTTATTTTAAGTAATAATAGTAATTAAAAGAGTATTACTAGCTATAGTAGCTATAAATTACTAGGTATTTACTAAGGGTTTAAAAGATAAAAAGCCCTTTTATAAAATAGCTATAGGTTATTAAGTATAAAGTATTATATTATTTTTAAGTAGCTATAAAGAAGCTTTAGAATTATTAGGTATAAATATAATAGCTAGGTAAAGGTAATATAGTAACTAGTATATTAACTAAAGCTTACTTTTTTTAAGAATCTCTTATATATATAGTAGTCTTTTAAGGGCTACTATAAGCAAGAGTGTAACTAAGCATAAGGGAATCCATCCTAATGCGCCCTATATTGTAAGGACCTCACATATAGGGTTAGTTAATAAGTCTATAGCTTAGGTAAGGTATTAAAGTTAAGCTTAAATAAGGTAAGGGTTAAAGCTAATATAAGGAGAGAGTGTAGTGGGGCAAATGCTATAATTTAATTAGCTAATAAAAGTGGATCCCCTATTATTTAAAGTGGACCCTTATAATTTTTTTTAATTTTTTTTGTTTATTTTTATATAGAAAAATAATTTTCTATATAAAAATTATACTAACCCTAACCCTAACCCTAACCTATATTTCACTAATTAAGAGACCCCTTATAGGGGGTTTTGCATAATTACTAACCCTAACCCTTGTTTTATATAAAAATACCCTACTATAGACCCACTTTAAATTTACAGGGATCCACTTTTATTAGCCAATTAAATTGCAGCATTTGCCCCACCGCACCCTCTCCTCATGTTAGCTTCAACCCTCGCCTCATCTGAGCTCGACTCTGACACCTCGCCTTATCTACATACTCGTCAGCGAGGGGGTAGATAACATGAGGGTTGGTCAACTAGCTCACCTGAGAGTTGCTCCACTAAAAATCAGCTATCTGTACCAATCACATTCGTCGC
>SRPT01000523.1:0-22406 GCA_018360205.1 Claviceps digitariae | reverse complement strand
TTTTTTGACCGTCTGACTGACAAAAGTGCATGCAATTCAGATTCCCCTTGGCGAAAACATTCATGTCAAAACGAATACCACCGTCTCGGATGGTACATATATTGGCTTCATCGTTCTGATGTTTTGCGGTGCCGTCTTGGCCCTGTTCCTCTGCAACGCGGGTGATATTGTTCGAAAAGATGGCAGTCGTGTCATCCTCAAGAAGAATCCCAGCTGGCAAAGCGAGCTTCTCGGTCTTTGGGAAACCTTGCGTTTCGAGCCATTCATCATTCTCCTTTTCCCCATGTTCTTCTCTTCGAATTGGTTCTACGTCTACCAGCAGAATGCCGTCAATGGCGCGAGATTTACGACGAGAACCAAGGCACTCAATAGTCTTCTATACTACCTGGCACAGATTATCGCCGCTTGGATTACAGGAGTCATGGTGGATATCCAGGGCGTCCGCCGATCTGTCCGTGCCAAGGTGACTTGGGTCGTGCTCATCGTCTTCACCTTTGCTCTGTGGGGTGGGGGCTATGCATATCAGAAGGACTATACTCGTGAGACAGTGGACGAGAAGCTGAATCCAGACTATACGCCGACCGACTGGACCACCCCTGGTTATGTTGGACCCATGTTTCTCTACATCTTTTACGGCTTTTACGACGCTGTTTGGCAGGCATGCATCTATTGGTACATGGGTGCTTTGTCCAACTCTGGTCGGCGACTCGCCAATTATGTAGGCTTCTACAAGGGCATACAGTCGGTTGGTGCTGCAGTCATGGCAAATCTTGATGGGCGAAAGATTTCCTTTATGAGCGAGTTTATAAGCAATTGGGTCTTGCTTGGCGCGTCTCTCGTGGTCGCCCTGCCTGTCGTCTTTTTCAAGATCCGGGACCATGTTGAGATTCAACAAGATCTCAAAGGCACAGACGAGACCATTGAGCATGTTCTTCCAGTGGATCACCCCGAAAAGACAGCTGTGTAACAAACACAGTGTAATGGCCTTTTTTTTTGTCCTTTTTTCTTCATTCGTAATGCCTTGGGAGGAATCATTGGAAGCGCTGGATGGGAGTATGGTTGATTGTTTATACGCTACACACAGTAGCATTTTTGTTTAATAATTCTTGGTAATTTGAGCACAACTTCGACACAATTCGGCGGGAGATATGTATCGAGAGCACATAAGATAAGATACTCTGCACTAAATCAACGCACACTCTTGTGCTCATATGTAAGAACCTCGATTTATCTTTTTTCTTTTGAAACCATGCGGCTACTCTGGGTATAGCAAAGAAAGGAAAAATATTAAGTGGCTTTTCTATATCTCCTTCTCTTATTCATTGGGCGGGCATCTACTTGAAAGTCTGCTGCTGTAGCTCTTGCTCAAGCACACTTGCTTCGCTCATCACATCCCTTATTACCCCTCTCATCTCTGGACCAGGTTCTTCATACGGGTGTCTCGGGCGAAACCGAGGCTCAGCGTCCTCAATGCCTGCCAACTTCGCGGAATAGTACGCCGCGGCGTATTTTGTCGACGCAATCCCGCTTTTGCAGGGGCTCTCGGCCAACGCCGCCACTCTTTGCAGACGCATCGCGGCACCCACCTCGCCTGCCTGATAGAGTCTGTAAATCTCGGCGGTCAACCTGGGGAACACGTTGGCAAAGGCAGCGATGCACCCCGCGCTTCCAGCCGCTAGGCCGCCAATCAGGAAATCAGACTGGCCGCCAAAGATGGCAAACTCGTCTGAGCGGTGCTGTGCGGCGAGACGGGTGATTTTACCGACGGAGCCGCAGGTGAGCTTGACGCCGACAATGTTGGACACGCCATTTGGACTGGCCTGCTTGTTCTGCTCAACCATTGATGTTATGGTATCGGAGTCGATATCGACGCCGTTGCAGACACCAGGGAAGTTGTAGATGACGACGGGGAGAGGGGCTTTGGCGGCGATTTCGGCAAAGAAGCGCGAGACGGTTTTCATAGTGGTGGCTTTGCCGAAGTAGGCTGGCGGGAGAACGAGGAGGTAGTTTGCGCCGCATTGGGCGGCGTCGTGGGCTAGTTGGAGGGTTTGCTTGGTGGAATGGGCGCCAACGCCGGCCATGATGGGGAAGTCGGGTCCCGCGGCGGCGCGGGCAGCGCTTATGAGTTGGGAGCGCTCCTCGCGAGTGAGGAGCATGGCTTCAGAGTTGGTGCCCATGACGACTAAGCCTGCAAGCCCAGATCGGGAGAGGTGGGAGAAGTACTTGGACTGCGCGTCTAGATCTAGCTCGTCGTCTTCGGTGAAGCAGGTCACAGCCGGACACCACACGCCCGCCGGGGGGACATGTGGGAGATTGGCTGGGCCGTTTTGCGTGGCCATCTTGAAGGAGATGTTCAGTATGTATGTGCTTGTTATGGGGAGTCGAGGATAGGAGATGGATGGCGGTTTGTCGTCGCTGCGGATTGTCTGTTCAGTTTCCCTTGAACAAACAAGTACTTGATACACGGCGGTGAGGAGTTCAGGTATGGGTGTGAGGAGCCTTTTAATGGATGAAGGTCCAATAGATAAGTATCAAACACTATTGGTCCCCGCGGGCATGAAGCTGCAAATTAACCAAGCGTAGCGTTAGCGTAAGCGAATTCTCGGGTTGCGTCGGTGTTTATGCAGGGTAGGGCCTGAGAAGAACCCCCAGGGAAAGGGAGCGGTGGGGGTGGCTTGGGCTTGTTTTTTTTTCGTGGTCCCATCGAATACACAAGCAATTCAATTATTATTACCGAGTTTCAATCACTCAAACCTTATGCATAATGCCCGAAGATAGATCGCCGGTGTGGGCAATCCCTTTGAGTGCGGTAAGACGCCAACTGAGGTCACGGACCCACTAAAGCTTGAGTACTTGCAGAGTACTTAGTAAATCCGCTTAAACTTGATAATTCTAATGTATCTCTCTGTATATAGGTGACTAGAAGAGAGTGCTATTCCTTTATAAGTTAAAGTATCTTTTATAATCTCTATTTTTATTGGTTAATAATCCCTGCAGTAACATAGTTGGCGCCTTACCGCACTCAAAGGGATGGTGTTGAACAGCAGGCCGTTGTTGTGAGCGGCTTGTACGGAGATGATAACGAGGCACGGACCATATATCCGTGGCATAGGCCGGGAATCACTTACAGTGGGTGTAACAGAAATCTAGTCCTGGGTGTAGCCAGATCGGCTTCTACCTGGCAATGGCCTGTGGCAGCTCGTCGTGTCAAGCCCCGTCAAACTCTATATACTGATGCGCTCCCCGAACGTCCCCAGCAATTTGCCCACTCTGCGCGAAACTTCCACCCAATCTGTTGGGATAACGCCTTGAACAAGGCACCTTTGCCCCGGCTCTCGTGCATGCGGCGCTTTTCTACACGATTTAACCTAACGACGCATTTGCGGCACGAGCATTTGACGAGTAAAAAAAGTAGCGCAAAGCGACGATCTGTCGATCTAGGCCGGGACAAACATAATTGCTCTATTTTACACTCCTAGGACGATAAGATCTATACCTGCCACCGAAGTAATGTGAAAGAATGCTTGGGAAATGTAAAAGCACCGCTAGCCTTCCATTTTGTTTCTTCAATGCAGACCTCCTCTGTCTGGTCCGTGTTCGAGACACTCGTGTTTGCACCATTCACCGTGTAAACCTCGACGTCTCTCTCCCCGGGAATACCAAACAAATCTGTTGTAAAGTCCTTCTCCTCGTGAATATTGACAACCGCAAGATTTAGCACACCACGATCGTCGAGAGCAGCACTGACGTCCAGCCAGGGCGTGGGAATGGTACCGCGGATCCAAGCTGGCTTCGTCTCGCCGGTGTACTCGCCCGAGCAGACATTGACGGCAACAGTCGAGCCTCGCATGTATTTGCTAAACAGAAGAAGGGGCCACCATGTGGTTTGCTTGTAAAGCCCGTCCTTGGTCGTCATGAGAGGAGATATAACGTTGACCGACTGGGCAATGTTTGCCATCCCGACATGCTTGGACTGGCGGACAAAGACGTTGAGCCAAGCGGCTACGGCAAGAGAATCCGAGAGATTATATCTTCCGTTTTTGTTAGCAGAAAGCACCGGGCTCGCGATGGGGTTTCTGGCAATATGCATATACCTCTCTTCTCCTCCTTGTTCGCCTGGCGCCCTCTCTGGATCCCAGACGTTCCACTCGTCAAAACAGATCTTTTGTCGTCGCACTGTCGGAGGAACTCCGTTCTCGATGCGCGCGAGATCAATCAGGCCTGCCGTAATTTCGATGGCGCGTTCCGCGGATCGAGGCGCTAACACGTGTGAGCGTCTGCCCAGATAAGAGCGCAAAGGGGTCAAGACAGACAATAGAAATAGGGAAGAAAAGAAATAAAAGAAATAAAAAACATACCAGTGACGTTTGTATAGTGATCGGGCCCGGCAGTGTAAATGTGAATACTATGCTGGTCAATCAAGCTTGCGGTTGTGCTTCCACCCAGACCGTGAAGATCGAATTTGATGCATTCTTTGATGACGTAGGAATCCCATGTGCTATAGCCGTTCTCGCCGCACAGAATGAGCTCGACACTTGGGTCTAGCAACTTAATTGCTTTCGCCCATTGATATGCCTTTTTTGCATAGTCCTCTTTTGTCATTTGACCAACCTGCCAGGGGCCCCATACTTCATTACCCAAAGCCCAATATCGAACCTATTCAGAAATGAGCATTGGCTGTGCGTTGCGTTTTCAAATAGGATTCATGCGAACGACATACATTGTAAGGTTTTTCGCGGCCATTCTTGCGGCGAAGATTGGCATAGTAGCCATTCCTGTCAGAGTTGCAATATTCCACCCACCCAAGTGCTATTACAAGACGTGATTAGCATCTGCAAAGGCATGGTGTGCAAAATGAAGTTGCCTGTATACCTTCATCGAGTGTTCCTGTTCAAACTGTCAGCATGTCTTTCTTCTGTTCTCTCTCTCTCTGCTTTTTCCTGGACCGCTTTCTCTGGTGCTTTGGGAAAAGGACCGTGAGATAAATGCACGACATTGCCAGCAGGGATGTCACCTACCTGTTCCAAAGTTGAGACAGAGATAGGGCTCTGTGCCAACGACTTCACACCATTTCATGAACTCGTCGGTCCCAAACTGGTTGCTTTCCGTGCCAATCCACGCCAACTCTGGCCTTTTTTTTCGTCGAAAGAAAAAGAGAAGAAAAACATCGAGTTAGCTCGTGCATTGTGGGAAAACATGTTCGTGGGTCCAAGGCAGCGAAACAAACCTCACTGGACGATTCTCCCTGGGACCGACACCATCGAGCCAGTGGTAGGTTGCGACGAAATTACCACCTGGATACCTTACAACCGGACAGTTGAGCTCCTTGAACGCGTCAATTACATCACGGCGAAACCCATTTTCATCGGAGAGAGGATTTCCAGGGTCGTAGATGCCGCCGTAAATGCAGCGTCCTATGTGCCTGGTCGCTCTTGTCAGCGGCTTGATATTTAGGTATGCAGCATCATATTCACATTTTGCATCGCAAAAATGTAGATGCAGAAAATGGCGAGATGCGAGACAAACTCTGTAAAACCTCCATAAATGTTGTTATCTATAGTGGAGATGATGGCGGTGGGATGAACCGAGATACTTGGATTTTTATCCTCGGGCACTGGAGTAAAGGTTGCTGCCATAGCGAAGATTGAGGCCGTGTTGTATCACGACTCTCCGTTGCTAGGATGAGGCTGGAGACAAAAAAAAAAGTAAGTTAAATATCGAAAATTGGTTCCCTCGTTATTCCTCTCCTGTCACTTGCATCAGAGGAGAACAAAGTCCTTCACATAAGCAACAGGTATTTAAATACATGTAAAGCGGGCGCAACTGCTAGGCACGACGCCTTTCCCCGCATTAATTCTCCAGCTTCGGGGAAACTGGCCCGCAATCCCACGCTGAGAAGAGGCTATTTTCATCGAATCATGGCCGTGTACGCCGGAAGGGCGCAGAAGAGGGGGGCGGGTACGGTTTGGTGGAGGCATGCCTCAATATCCAAGCCGGGTCATGGGAGACACGAAGGATGCCAGGATTGGGGCGGCTATACTGCAGCAAGATCCCACAGCAAAAGCGGAGCCTTGCATTCGGCCTAGGCTAGACAGACTACACTCGAGCCCTTGAATGATTTTACAAAATGACTTTACAGGGGGTGATCGGACCAATCAGCTAGCACCCCGGAAATTACAGGTACATTAGTCCCTACCTATCTATCCCTTTGAGTGTTATAAGGCGCCAACTGAGGTCACGGACCCACCAAAGCTTGAGTACTTCTAGAGTACTAAGTAAGTCCGCTTTAACTTGATAATTCTAACGTACCTCTCTGTATATAATATTTAAATACTAAGAAATTTATATATATTTATTATAGTATTTTATATATAAAATTTAAATAGAATATAAGTATTTAAAATCTAGTATAAAAAAGGTACTTAGGTAAAAGCAAAAATGTTCGGAATTACCTACGACCCACTGTACATCCTGCCTCCTTTTAATGCCGAGAGGCTACACCTCCGTATCGGCCACTAAGTGTAATATCTTTAATACAGGGCTCTATGGGCATATTATGTATAGCTACTTATAGTATAGTATGAATTCAAGCTGTATCCTGCCAGGCCTACCACTTACTTGCATACCTCTCCGCACAACCCTTGTGCATCTCCAGCCAAGGGTTCAGTAAACCTACTTCATTTTATCAGGAACGAGATGTCAATAAAAATCTTGTCTACTCTTTGCACAGGCGTGTCACGATGCAGTTGATGCGCAACAGTCGCGAGTAGCTGTGGTTACCACAAACAGCGCTAATTAGTGTGAACTCGTTTAGCAGGCAGGGCTGTATTATTACCATACGCTAGCATACAAAGAGACTTTCCATCACAAGTTTGGTAATCTAATCACAGAATCCGTCACCCAATTGGCTTGATTTAGATTGCCCGCGCTCATGAGGTAGATCCAGTCGGGGTCATCCATGACCATAACCTGTCGCGAGTAGGCAGCGGGCTGCGGGGTTTTGTAGTAGACCCACGACTTGGCATCGCCGAGGCGTGTGTTGATGAAGACTCCTCCGTCGCTAGCCGCGGTGGCGATGATGGTTCCACTCGGACCGCCGGATGGAGACCAGGTCACGTAAGGGGATGACGTGGGCACTCTACCGTTGACGCTGAGAATCTGGTTGCTGGCAGACGCAAAGGTCAAAGGACTGCTGGCTATTCGGTAGTAGATGGGGAAGGAGCCGCTCGTGTCGGGGTTCGGGCCACCGCCGTACTCAAAGGTCATGATCCAGTTTCCGTTCGGCAGGCGAGCAACCGAGGCCATGCCGGGGCGCTCACTGTACTGAGTTCCCGTCACGTCGTTGACGACGGGGCCCCAGCTGACCGCATCGGATGAAACTTGGTGGACCAGTTTCTGGCCAAAGGCGGTGTCGCGCTGGTCAGAGTAGTAACAGATGAGCTGGTTGTTGTAGACCATGAGAAAAGGTTCCCAGACAGGGGTTTCGCCGTTGTTAGGAAATGCGCGCCCTCCGTGTGCAATGCTCGACACGAAAGACCAAGTGCGTCCAGAGTCCCGGGATGCATATAGGTCAATCTTGGTGCTGCTGAGATCGGAGGGGATGCTGTTGCCGGCCAAGAGAATGGTTCCGCTGGGAAATTGACCAATGTTCTGAGGCAAAACGTAAAGAAAAGGTTGATAGCGAAGACCCCATCCGTTGACTTGATCAGTCACCTTGGAAAATGGCGCCCACGTGGCTCCCTTGTCGGTGCTGCGATAAATCGGAAAGTCGACCATTGGTGGCTCCGGGCTGTAGTTTTCCCTGTGCGTCATGTCAGTCATCACGGCAGATTTTTATGGCAAATAGTACGGTGTGAGCGAACCAGGTAGCAAGCAGAGTCCCATCTTGCAGCTGAACGGTTCGTCCATACAGCGTCCTCGGTAACCGGTAATTCGCGGGAGGAGTATAGATGGTTTGGAAGGTGACGGCGTGGTCTGCAATAGCCCGCTGCTCCACTGGACTGCCAAGGGTAGTGGAAGTAAATCCGCAGAGGAGTAACAAACGAAACACGGTAGGGAGAAACATGGCGTCTTCAAACTGGACTCAACGGTGATGTGCTCGATGGGAACCAGATGAGCAGGTATACAACGAGAGGAACTACATGCATATAATGAGGAGAGCACGGATTTCTTTTTATAGTCATCCAAGAGCCCCTGTTTCGTCTACCGCTTGATCGCAATGCGTTGAAAAATGGGATTCGCCTAGCGCAATAATGCATTGTCTCTTGGCAAGATGGAGCATCATAGCGAGCCATCAAGGCTATACGGCAGCGTGCCAAGAAGATGTGGCAGACAGTGAAAAAAAAAACATTTGATATCACGGGAACCCAAGACCGCCCAGCCACATCCAAATCCCTTGGCATCCGGAGCGCCGGCTGCCGAATCCCGAAACCTTCTCGCTTTCTTCCAAGCTTCGACCAGTACTCCTTGGCTCAACCTCTCCACGTCAGGCGGATTTGTAAATTCCATGTCGTCCGCGCTCAACTGTCTGGTTACTGGTAGCGGAAACCCTGCCACGTGAACTTGAGAGCGGACCCCGTGAGCTCGGTTGGGCTGCAGTGGAGAATGTAGAATGATTATACTCCGGGTGTGAATCTAAACATGGAAAGCAGCCGGGGATGTGTCTGGACTCTGGGGTGCATGGATGTATGAATGCGGGGGAGGGCCGGTTTCCCCGATTGGAAGGCACTACCATCACCGGACTTGAGCCGGCACCGGTTTTTGGAATCATTGTCCGAGACAGCCGCGCCAATAACAGGAGGTTAGGGTTTTACGGTCAAACCGCCACTGCAAAACTGTTCGAGGCTAGGGTGCGTCTCTTCTCAGCGCGCAGCAATCTCATTGGCGCGGCTCGGCATAGCTAGTACAGTACCCTTCGAGGCGCGAGAAACGCCAATATCAAGTCACGTTGACTGCGACATTACTGGAATTTGCATTCTGCCGAGGCTGCATAACTCGTCCATCTGTTCGATGAACCCAGATGACCCCGTACATCTCCAGGGTTGGGGAACGCCGCGGAAGCTTGCCAGAGAGCAAGGATATCCGTCAGCTAGGGATCATCCGGCCGTTAGCCGGGCACCTAGGAGGGCAGCCCATGCAAACGGGACGTAAACGAGACATGTTAGCTAGCTACATGGACATGAGCTAGCCATGTGGCCATATTATTATCCCCATCTCAAGGAACATAAAGGCAACAAATATCCGGTCAGTAACCCGTCCCCACGTCTCCGTGATTCCCTTCGTTCGTTTTCTTCCATCGTCGGTCTTTCCGGAAGCAAATCGACCATAATTAATCAAAATGGCTCTCCCACCAAGATGGTACCAGTTCTTGGTGTCTGTGTTTGCATCACTGGGCTCTCTGCTCTACGGCTACGACTTGGGCGTCATCGCCGAAGTCATCTCTTCGCCCCATTTTCTTAACAAATTTGGAAATGATTCTAAGAAAATGTAGGTCTTAAGGGCTCTCGATATAGAAGAGAAGATACAAGGAACATTAAAAAGCTAATTACTGAGAGTAGAGGTGCCGTGGTGTCGGTTTTCACTGGTGGCGCTTTTTTTGGCGCCATGTTTGCTGGTGGGCTTGGAGACCGTCTTGGACGCAAATGGACCATTATGCTGGGAGCTCTCATCTTTATACTGGGTGGGAGTCTTCAAACTGGTGCCACTAATATAGACTATCTGTATGCTGGCAGATGCCTTGCTGGAGTTGGGTTCGTCCTCACCACAACTTGCTAGATGCTCTGTTACTAGGATGCTTTGCTAATGGCTTAACAAAACAGAGTTGGCTTTCTTGTCATGATCGTCCCCGTCTACCAGGGTGAGCTGTGCCATCCAGATATTCGCGGTCGAGTCACGTCTCTACAGCAATTCATGCTTGGCGTCGGCGCTTTAATCGCTTCCGCAGTCGGATATGGTGAGCTCTCTCCCCTGATATTACCTGACTCTCGTATCCTCACTCACATTCATTTCCAGGCTGCTTCACGGGTATTGCGAACGACGACTCTGCGCAGTGGCGAATACCTCTTGGACTTCAAATCGTTCCTGCTGTGATTCTTGCGACTTTGATCCTTTTTTTTCCGGAGTCTCCACGTTGGCTCATTGACCACGGTCGAATTGAGGAGGGAATTCAGACTCTCGCAAACCTGCACGCTCATGGTGACACCCAAGACGCCTGGGTGCGCGCTGAATTCGATCAGATCCAAGAGCGCCTTGCTGTTGAACATGAAGCATCTGCCAAGAGCTACGTTGAGCTCTTCACGGACAAGTCTTGCTTTCGCCGCCTGTTTCTTGCCGTGGCCATTCAGGTCTCAGTCCAGATGACCGGTGTCAGTGCCATCCAGTACTACTCCGTCAAAATCTTTGCCAAGATTGGCATAACCGGAGACGAGACACTTCGGTACCAGATGATCTCATCCGTCATCGCGCTCGTAGCCCAATTCTGCTGCATGATGCTCATCGACAAGACCGGCCGACGCTGGCCTCTGATCAGCGGCAACTTCTTCAACGGCCTCACCTTCATTATTGCGACCGTTCTTCTGGCCCAATTTCCTCCCGGGTCGGCAGATTCTGGAGGCGGTGCCGCTGGATGGGGCTTCATCGTTGTGACTTGGATTTACAATTTCTCCTTTAGCTCAACATGTGGGCCGCTGTCGTGGATAATCCCCGCCGAGATTTTCGACATGAAGACCCGGTCGAAGGGTGTATCTATCGCTACAATGGCGTCCTTTGCGTTCAACACCATGATTGGACAGACTACGTCGGTGGCACTCGATGATAAGACTGGGATAGGTTGGAGGTGGTACATTCTTTTTATTGTGAGTACCCAATATTATTGCGGAGATAACGCTAGAATTTTCATTCATTAACATTTTATTTAGGTGTGCAACATGACAAATGCCCTATTCTTTTGGTGCTTTCTTCCCGAAACTGCCCACCGGCCGTTGGAGGAGATGAGATATCTGTTCGAAGAAGCCCCCCTATTTGTTCCATCCAGTGATCATGCCGGGTTTGTGGCTCGTCGAGATCTTGATAGACGCGTTAGCGAGGTCGAGCGGAAGAAGGAGGATGTACTATATACTCAACATGTCTAGATCAGAATTGGCGTTTTATGCTTGCACAGATAGACCAAAAAGATAATCAATTCCCCATAAACAAACGGTCGAATTGCGCATAGATTCGATAAGTCTTGGCGGTTAGATAACTGTGTGAATCATGGCGCTCTTCACCACATTAGAAGGCAAATCTTCTTGCACCAAGCCCCAAGTGTTGCAAATGGAGTAGCAGGATGGATTTGCTCCTGATAGCTCTTTAACGTGGCTGTGCACGCGGTTGCATTACACACAGTACCCTCTTACACATAAAGCGTGCTTGGCTAATACACACAAGTTTAGATACGAGTTCCTGTCCTACCTCTTCTTTTCACGTAGAGCACCTAAGGGCAACTGCAAATTATGCATTTTCTTTTAATTAAAACTGCCTCGTCTGGCCTTACTCATTATCTCTTACATCGATAATTGTCTTTTTGAAATCCCTTGCAGGAATACCGCGGTTAAACAGGATGTCGCTTTCACGGTAGGTCCGGTCTTTCAGTTCAGGAAGGAAGAAGTAGGCCATCACCCAGCAGACGCAAGCGGTTCCGCCCCAGACATAACCGCATCGGCCGGCAAGGTTCCAGCCTGTGGGATTGAGTAGCTGCGATGCCAGATAGATCATGGGGATTTCGGCGACGTAGTAGGCACCTCGGCCAACACCGGTGCTTAGGGCGCGAAGGCGGACCGATGAGGTTTCTGAAATAATGGTGTAGGAAATGGGGCCCAGGGCACCAGAGTAGACAAACGAGATGAGAATGCCTAAAACAGCCTGGGCATAGTTTGTGGCGGAGTTTTGGGGAACAGAGGCGCATATTCCGAGAACGAAAAGCAAGGTGATGTTGACAACGGTGCCCCAAAGGTAGATGCTTCGGCGACCAAACCATGCAGTCAGAAACCAGGAACCAGCATTGGCGATAAGTCCAAGGCATGAATTAATGAGATTGAGTTCGAATGCACGATCGTGTGAGATTCCAGCCTCTAATGTAAGGGTCAGCAATTGAGGTTCGCGGTTTCTGGTTGTGTTTTTTTTCCTGTCAGACTTGGTAGGGGGCCAACTTACGCTCAAAGAAGAATGTGGCTTGGTTGGCAATCAAATTTCCGGCAAAGTTTTGCGAGGCGTAAACTAAGCAAGTAATGGTTGTTCTTCGAAGGTCGACTCCCTTGAAGAGGTCGAGAATCGAAGGTGAACCGCCCGTCTGAGCCTCAATCTCAACAGTTCGTTCCATCATGGCAAGTGATTGTTGGGCATGCTGCTTAGATTCTGCACCAAGCCGTTCGATGGAACGAAGGGCTTCGTCCTTACGGCCTCGACGGATAAGCCACCATGGGGACTCGGGCGCGAGGAATATCAGGACCAAGAGTGGAGTCTTGAATAGTTAGCTCATAATTTGCGTATATCTCGCATCATTCATAGACTTACAGGGAAAATCCACTGCAACGCCAGAGGGGCTCTCCAAGCCCACTCGTCAAGGCGAGAGTTGAAACCAAGAGTGGCGCCAGCAACAATGATACCGCCGATGGACCAACTCATCTGGAGAGTTGCTGTACAAGCGCCTCGAAGGGGAAGAGGAACGATCTCGCTCGCATACGCTGGGGCGTTGGCAATAAAGATGCCCCACGGGATGCCCTCCAATGCCTGACCAGTCACGAGAAGAGCAAGGGAATCGGCCTATACATGATGCTGTTAGAGAAGAAGCGCAAGAGGCGATACAGCAATACTCACAAAGAATGACACAAAAATAGTAGCATTCATAAGAACCAGAGCGAAAATCGTGGTCCAGCGATATCCTAGGCGGTCAGTGATGGGTCCGGCAAGGAAAACACCAACAAATGCGCCGCATTGTCCGGCCTGGAAGAGGGCGCTCTGCCATTTCGTTTCAATGGTATAGCCCGAGCCTTCGATGTAGATGCCGTATCGTTTCTGAAAGGCGGCTTGTGCGACAAAGTTGCCGTTCAGGAACATGTCGAATGATTCCATCACCTACTCTCGATTGTCAGACTTTGATTTTGCAAGATTGCTAACGATTTCACCGCCGGTTGGCACAATGTGGAAATGTCAACTCACAATGGTGAAGCACATGGTGAATGCCCAGAAGCATGCCCAAGGGTGCTTTTTCGCAGCGTCCCAGACACCAAGCTCATGTTCTCGATTCTCGCCATCGAAGGCGTCACTCAAGAGATCCTGGTTTTTCAGAACTTCGGAGTGCTGAACATGCACCTGAGTGCCCTGGCGCAGGTCTTCCTTGGACTCCATGACTCCAGAGGACATTTTTTCTCGGTCTTGAGAGTTGTTGGTCTCAAAATGGGCATGGAAGGTCTAAGAGGAGTAGTCGAGGCGAGGAGAAGAGAGCGACCATGGGATTGTTATATCTTGTGTCGCCTCGGCGAGTTTGTCGGCCGATGTCAGGGTGTTATTAAGACAATCCATCCTAGCGACAAAATGGGGGTGTACTCGTGACACCTAGATCAACATTTTGCCTGTCTCGTGTCGAGGATCGTGATAGGTGCGCATATTTGAAGCTAGTGCGTGTACGGGCAACGGCGTACGAGGCGTTGCCTATTGCGGTAGGCTATCGCCTTGTCCCGATGGAGATTCAGCCTGTTTCAGAGTCGAAGAAGGTACCCCCCTGACCGTGGCGCCGCCTGCGTCGTTGCAAGGGAAGATGACAACTCGCGCAAGGCCCAGCCGAAGAGTAAGCCGATGCCATCACCTCGGCTAAGCGGGAAGCTTCGTCGAGTGACTGGATATATTGTGGTTTATATCGGCGAGTCGAGTACGAGATATGGCTTGTTAAGATGCAGCCTGGGTGCCACCTATGGTCAGCATAGCATCGCAAATCAATGTCGCATCTTTGATGGCAAGATGCGTGAAGGGTAGAGTGTGGAGAGGAGGAGTGCTGGAGCAGACAACCTGGGGAAACCGGGGAAGGAGGAGCCATAATGCGGGGTAGTGTTGGGTTCGCTGGCTGGCTGGGAGGATTGTTGGGCCACAGGGGGATGAGATCCTGGCTGTCTGCGGAGCGTGGGCTGGGTGTGGCTCCGACGCCATGTGACATGTGGCCCAGCTGGGATTGGAAATTGCCAGCCCTCGAACGCACTAACCCAACGCGCGGCAATGTGCGTGAAGGAATGAGAGTTGGTAGTTAATAAAATATCGACATACTCAGTGAAGCTCACCTCGCCAGTCTAACCCTAACCCTATGCATAAACGCGAGCTGAATATATAGTAAGCCAATTTGGCAGCCCTTCTTTAAATTGGGCAAGGTTGCGGTATTTAGCTTCAATGCTGATGGTGCTGTACCATGACCAACATGGTCTCTTAATTCATTCTGTCGGATATTCTTCTTTTGCATAACAACTTAGCACTGATTTGATTAAGCACGAGAAATGTCAGTCGCCACTTCGTTGAAGACAAGCCTCTTCGAAATAACTGTCCTGCAGTTTCTCCAAGAGAGTTAACAGCATGTTGCAATTGTCGATCTCATCCACTGTGGCACATGACGTGTGACGTGACATAAAGTTGCAAGGGAGGAAGCATAGGGACTGTCATGTACCTAGGTATCTAGGTACCTAAGTAGGTAAGGTATAAGGGCCACTGTGCCGTCAGCTTCATAGTACACAATCAACGCTGTACATGCACATAATTGTCAACAAAAAAAGTTGCATAATTGAAAACACGACTCGAAAGCTTGAATTTATTAATTATTACACTCTTGTTCGTAATGCGCCATGAAAACTGAATCTCGAAGAGCCAAATGTCGTCAGGACAAGCTCCCTTGTCCATTTTAGAACCATGTGTCTGGTCCAAAATAACCCTTGGCTGGCAGGTCCTGTAACAAGGCCTGTTGGCCAGCTCCGCCGTCAATTGTGTTGCTGAGAATGTTGACTCCCCACCAGTCCAAGTCGACTGGATGATATTGCACCGCAAAAAAGATGATGATTGCTGAGAAGGCAACTCCACCGGTAAGTGCCGCGGATAGCACATAATTGTACTTCTCCCACCAAGCCGTCTTGTACCGCTTGAGGTAGTACATGAAGATGGCGGACACGTACAAGCCGCCCGTGAAGTAGCTAAGATTTAGCGGCGCCCATCCCAATCCACCCGAGAAAATCAGTGATGGATGGACGTGTTTTAACCAAGAGACAGGTGTAAATACAAGAGTATCAAGTGGCTTGAAAATCTTGGCGGGCAACGTAGCTTCGGCCGCTTTTTGTATGCGAGGACCGAAACGCTTCAGAAGTCCCCAGACTACGGCGAGCAAGAAGCCTAGCAAGAAGCAGTACTTCAACATTGGATAGATTTGACTGAAGGTTCGTTGAGGACCAATGGCGCCCTACAAAAGATTGTTAGCAATGGCGAGCTCTTAGAAGAACAAAAAAGACGGAGCATCATACCCAAACCACAGATGAAGAAAAGTAAACCTGTGACCCAGCTGCACATGTAAAGTGAGATGGTTGATCTGGAGTGCAGATGCCAGGTATCTCATTGTCAACGAATTGCACGACTCCATAAGCAACCAGGGCCGTGAGTATGGCACTGATGACCTGACCACGATACATGGCTCGTGGCGGAATCTTGGAGTAGAACCCCATCTTTTGATCCGATATATAGTTGTCCGCCTGGCCACTGATATTGTATCCAAATGCCTTGACAAACATGAGCGCTTCTGGATGTCCGGGAAGAGCGTAACCGACTATTAACTCAGTCACTACGTTCAAGCCTTGCGTAGTTCCGGATATGGAGTACAGATATGTCATGGGTATCAGGAATATTAAATTGAGGCCGATGACAAAAAAGATGGTCCAAACAGGAGTGTCGAGTTGAGGCCAGTTCTTGATGATAATAATTGCGAAAATAAAGGCGACAAAGGCGATCATGAGGAACCACCAGTCTGGAACTTCGGGGTAGTGGCGCATCAGATTGGTCAAAGGGTCATCGAACCCGTCATAGATGGTGGTTTTGTCCTCCGACATGCATAAATGCTGCCACGCCTCGCGTACCTGGCCCTTACAGAGCGACACAACGGCGTGCTTCACGCCAATGACAACCTTCTTAATGGTCGAGATGGCAGCAGAGGTCATTGATCTATACGCTTTGAGAATGGGACGCCACATGTCGAAAATAATAAACACCATTGTCAGAGGGTAAAAGGCAAAGAAGACGCCGTAGGTGAGGAGATTTCCGGCGCTATAGAATGCGGGGGAATATGCTTTGTAAGCTTCCTCATTCATAGTTCCGTTACCGTGATGAATGACTTTTGAAATGTTATACGGATTGCCAGTGTTATCAAAGATGCCGGAAGAATTGATTGGAAGATATGCCGTCCACCGAACATTTGAGTAATATAGTGCGATGATGACCAAGCCACTTAGAATAGCGCCAACATATTGCTGTACGCTGACGAAGAAGGGATAGGCAAGAGGCGACGAGTACGTGGAGAGCAAATTCCAATCAAAGGTTGAAATAGGATTGAATCCCAAGCCGCCTGACGAGCCGGTGATGACATTAAGGTTGAAGTTGTCGGGCGCAATCCACGTCATCCAGGCAAACAAACTCAGGGCGGGGAAAAGATACCCGGGAAGCCAGAAGTAAACGGCCGCAATGGTGAAGAAGAGGAAAAAGAACTTGTAACGGGATAAGCTCCAGCCATGAATGGTCTCTTTCTTTTCAGGCACCAGCAGAGCCCTGTTGAGGGCCAGGGTAGGTAAAACACTAGGCCACAACGCTTCAACTGGGTAGATGACGAAACGACGGAGCATACCCGAGAATCCCAAGCCCATCAGCTGAGTAGAGAGCAAAAGAAGAATACAGTAGCCAGGCGTAAGCCACTTATCCTTGTAGTATATCGTCTGTGTCTGTATGTTGGAGAAGCAATAAGCAGAGCTAATGCCCACGTTGATAATAATGGTAGCAAGCATTTGTTCCTTGTAAGACCAGGGACCCGGGTTGAGAGAATATCTCTGACCACCAATTTTGAAGCCCCAATCTGGCAGAACCAGAGCAAGAAATAAACCACATGGATAGAGAAGAATCTGTATCACGGCTGAAGTGATGTAGATTGCTGGGAAACGCGAGTTGAAGAGGGAATTTGAAAACTGCGCCAGAACAGCCCATAGGTATCCCAGGAGGTGAGCACGAATAGTCTCAGCAGGAATGTTGACGTCGTCGGTAGGAGTCGTAATGGCGCGGACCTCTGGGTACGGCGAGTAAAATTTATTGATGGCGGCTTCGGTCTTGAGTTTGGTCTGCCAATCTTCGATGCTTTGCGTTTCAGGGGGCCCGTCGAGGAGTGCTCTGATTTTCACTCGTTGAGATTCAGAGAAATTATAATCATATTCATGATGCTTCAGTAAACCCTCCAAGATGTCTCTCGACTGTTCAACAGTCAATGTCTCGATCTTGTCCATGACATATTCAATGTCGTCCATTGGGGCGATTCCATCCTCATTTTCTCCCAGCTTTGCAGCCAGGTCATTCAAAATAGCGTCGACTGGGTGAGCATGTTTCGAGACTTCAGTTTTCTCGTCAATGACAGGTTCTGTCGGCATTGTGTCGTCGGCATCGACGGTTTCGTCGACGTAAGGGCGTCGTGAGGCCATGTTGTTTCCGAGAAGAACAAGAAGAGTGATAATTCACGTCAACTCAGAAACAGCTTGGACAACGATTGAGCATGACCATGTTGGGAACTAGAGGTGAGGGACAAGGTAGAAACTATATAGAATGCGAACCTGGGTCAGGCTAGTACTCGTCGACCCTTCACGAGCTAATTCACGCCAAAATCGGTTCTGCCGCTTCGAGACGAAGCTTTCATCCGAGAGTAATCCCCTGGCTATTGCTCCCATACCTTCGGCAGCGGAGTTGGAGTGTGCGTATCGGAATACATAAGGGCCGTTGTCTGAACATCATTATCGCTATTTCAGCTTCTGTCCAGCCCTAGCGCAAGTACTAACGTTAATACCCGGTAAACGGCCTCTGTTTCGGGAAAACTCCATCTACTCCAGATCCTCCAGCAATCTCTTGAGACATGTCGGTGTCCTAAAAAAAAAATCGCGTGACCAATACCTTTCTAGAAGCAGCCGCTTATCTATTTCGTACTACAATGACCGGTGGATCGACATGACTTGCGAAGGATTCGACCAAGTCACTTCTGTAAATACAATACAGTGCATCCCGTGAATGATTCTTCACATCTACATGACGGGGGCGTTCAGGCCAATCAAATCGTGACATCAGAAGTTAGTTATAAAGTATCGTGGGAAATCTTTTACTTACCTCTTGTTACTGCGGGTTCCTAAAAGCCCTTGAAGCGTCGCGTGTGCTTGATCGCTGAAGAGGCCGTCCTGGAATCATTCAAACCATTTAAGGGGTGTATTTCATGCGCTGGGCAATCAAGGTATATTGCCTCTTTTGGCAAAACTCGGAACACATGGAGGGTTGGTGAATGCAGGCTCCAACCCATGTCGCATTGTCCTTATCTTTAGCGAGGTCTAGACCCGGCAGGCCGGCATTAAGTTGCGGCTGGCGCCTGACAAACGACTCGTTTACATCAAGTGAGCCTTAGGGTTAGGTTATCCCACGGCGAGCGCGCAAGATTGCCCTGCGATGATGCCAACGCTAAGGCCACATTAAGGCGTTTGTTGAATTCGCCAACCTCCCTTTCTTCGTCGCTGGCGTCCAGGTTTCCTCAGCGTGCCCAACATTAAAAGGTGACCACTTCACTACACGTGGAGGCTGGGAACGCAGCCGCATAGCCGCATTTCTTGTGTGAACAATTGCAGCTTCTGACTCGCTTAGAATTAGCAAGAGAGGCAGGCTGGCCTCAATGACTTGTCTTCAATGTTCTCAGAATCACGACAGCAGAAGGAGCCGAGGAATTAGAGTGCCCCGCCAGCCACGTCGGTTAGAATCTCGTGCCTACGCCAGCTTGTTAATGAGGGCACAATGGGATGGACATGAGACCATGCTGTGGCAGGCTGAATGGCACGGCGGCTAAGCCCGTTCAGTTGCAATCCCACTGACTCTTGTTAATACTTAATGCAATAGAGATATCTTAGGAGTCTTTTTCGCAGTTGAGGATTGGTATTAATAAAGTCCACTGCGCGCCGTCCAACTTGGCTTATCTCTGAGCACAAACCAGAGCGCCAAACTCGCCGTCATGACGCTCGTGATAGTCCCCGGACATGCCGGAGCGCGATCAAAAACGGAATTTTACCCTGCCAATGGACTCCTTCAGACATCCAGCTTCCTCTTCCTTCTGTCACACAGACCCTTGTTGCTGTGGCCACGATGGCTGCGCTTAGACTAAGTGCACAGGAGACAGAGGGTAAGTTACGCCCTTACTTTAAGCTAATAGTAACCTAGCTAAAAGCATAAAAAGAGAAGTATTGTGTTAGGGGTCTGGGTGCCCCAGCGAAAAATTTGCTCGGTTGCATAAAGAGTATAAATACAGAGAAAAGGGGTGTTTATAAGTCTAAAAAAGCCTTAAAAAGAAGATTATTTAATTAAGTAAAAAAAGTATATAAATAGGTAAATTTCTACTTATATAAATACTTTTTATAAGTATTATTATTAGTATAGCTAGTATTATATTATTTAATTAAAGTGCTTTTTTATTATATAATTCTTTACTTATTATATTATTAAAATACTTAAAATACCTTTAATTAAAAGTTTTTATTGGAATTGCCCTCAACAGCACAACCTTAGTGGAACGGCATAACCTCGGGAAGGTCTAATTTATAGATGCTAATTAGGCGCATTATGTAATTAGACCCACTAACCCTAATGCTAGTGGAAAACTCTGCATATAACGCTACCTTCCTTAGTCTAGTTTTAGTATTATTATTAATACTAATATATTATATTTATAACCCTTTTTATACTAGTGCTTTATTTATCCTTTTATAACCTTTTTAGGGTTATATTAATACTAATTAGTAGTTACTATTAACTATAGATTTATAAGGTATTTCCTAATAAAAAAGAAATAACTTTTATAGTATTTAAAACTATTATTTTTATACTAAAAAAGGTAGCTTTATAATAGTAAAAGTATAGCTAAACTTTATTAAAAAAAATAGCTTTATATTTTAAACTTAAATATCTTTTCTATTTATTATAAAGAAATAAACTAGGCTAAGCTAGCTTATTAATAATAATATAGCTTTATTATAAATAAAAGATAAAATATAAGAAATAATTAGAAACTAAAGTTTAAAAAGGGAGAGAGCTTTATTAACTATTAGCTTAATTTACTTAATAAAGGATTTACTACTAAAAAGGCTATACTTATTTAATAATACTATTTTATTAAAATAAAAAGATATATTTAAAAACCTTAACTTAATAATTATATTAATAATTATACTTAATAACTATATAGCTTATATTATTTAGTATTATAAAGAGTAAAGCTAAAGAGAAAAAGAACTTTTTAAAAACTTTTAAAATAATTTTTATAATTAAAATTTTAAATACTTTAAAAAAATTAAAATATATATTTAAAGTAGCTTAAAAAACCTTTTATAAAAATATAAAATTTTACTTTATAAAGGTATTAAAAAGTTTATTATACTAAATCTTTATAAGCTTTTTAAGTATACTAAGAAATAAATTATAATACTATTTTTAGTATTAAAAATTAAAATAATATTACCTAACTACTTATTACCTTACTACCTAACTTTACTAGTAATTAGCTAATTTTAAAAACCTTAAAAAAAACTATAATAAACCCCTAACTCTTTTTAAAGGTATAATAATAAAAATATATTATTAAACCCTAATTAAAACCTTTATTTTACCTAGTAATAATAATATTTTTCTTTATATAATATAGGTATATTTTATTATAATAACTAATATTTAAAGAACTTTTATAGACTCTTTAAAAGATAATATTTAAAATTCTTATACTTTAATAACTTTATACCTTTATAAAGCTTTTTTTATTAATAAAGTAAAACTATAAATAATTAAATCTATAGAATTCTTAGTAAGCTTAGTAAAATTTATACTAAAGAAAATAAGTATACTAATAAAATATATAACTTTATAACTCTAAAGGTTAATATTTTTATAAATAAATATAAAAAATATAATATCCCTTAAGATATATAGAATAAAGTATTCTCTATAATATTATTAAAGAATGCTTTTATATACTATTTTAATAACTTAGCTAATAAAAACTTAATCTATAAAAAGCTTATTTAATAAATTAAAACTTACTTTAAAACTAAAAATAACTAGTAATTCTATTAAATTAAATAAAATAATATAATATTAAAAAAGGTTATTAGTAAGAACCCTAATAAATTTAAACTTTAATACTTAAATATTCTTATTAATAGCCTTAAGAAAATCTATTATAGCCTTTTTAATTCTTTATTAGTAAATATATAATTATAGTAATAATTATTAATTACTATTAGTAATATCCTTAAATACTACCTTACTATATTTAACTATATATTTATTTATAAAGGTATAGTTAGTAACTTAAGAAAATACCTTTATATAGATAAGATAATTATATTATTATAATAAATAATAAAAAAACTATTAAAGAAAGAAAATAATAAAACCCTTTTTATAAATAAGCACTATAAATAGGTATAAAGCTTATATTTAAAGTAATATAACTATAAAAAACCCTAATTCCCTTAAAAATACTTTATTTATAGTAAGAAAGAATATTAATTAATTAATTACCTTAAAATTAAATAATAAAAGGCTAAAGAAAAGTAGTAAAAAAGTAATAAATATAAAAATATATTTATAAATAAGAAATTTATAGTATTTTTTTAAGCTTTTAAAGGTTTCCTTATTAATAATAATAATAAGAAAAAGTAAAAAAATACTAATAACTATATATAAAAGGTAATAAATATATTCTTTACTTTTTAAAAAAATAAGTAGCTTAACTAAAATAATAGCTAAATAATATATACTTAATTCTTTATAATTAAGCTTAAAAATTAGCCTTAAAGGAACTATTTTAATAGCCTATAACTCTTATAATTACTTAAAGACTAGGCATTTAAATATAATTTAGTTAGTACTAACCTATATACTAAACCTAACCTTCTTACTCTTTAATACTTTATTTTTAAAAAAAATATTTTAAAAAGGTTTTTTAAGGAATTCTTCTTAATATTAATATAATAGAAATTTCTATAGCTAGATTAATATAAATAAAAGCTTTATTAAAGCTAATACTATATTTTAAAATTAAAAGCTTTAAATAATATAAAGTTAACTTTAAAGCTAGCTTA